>JAECWJ010000099.1:0-60038 GCA_018150375.1 Drosophila sturtevanti | reverse complement strand
TGTCATCCGCAAGATTGAAAACTGCAACACTTTGGTAAACCCAATAAAAAATGCCGATACAATTTTTAATTGTATCAAGCCACCCACAATGATAGCAATTCGATCCTCAAAGGCAGGAAATAAACAAATTAAACCTGCAACACTTTGGTAAACACCAAAAACGCTGATGCAATTCTTAATTTCATCAGGCCACCCACAATGACATCAGTCCGATCCTCCAATCGTGGGAAATAAATAAAGTCACCATCGCTGCCGACGTCGATGCATAGAATCAGAGCTTTCATTAAACCCCTTGTAACAGAAGCAAGTTTAGTTCTTTTCCTGTACTCAAATCTTCCGGTAGTAATACTAACCAAAAGAAGTTGAATAAAATTTTATATTTTTTTAAACGGGAATAAAACTCAATTTTAATTGGCGCCCGAGCAGGGACCGGGTTAAATAAAAAAGTACAAGTGAACGCAACGTGTTATAATTGATTTAAAATCAGTCCTCAAAAACAGAGCCTCTGTGAAGTCGACACCTGTGAACTTGTGCACCCGGTTTTAAAAAATTTTTCACTGGGTCTAACAAAAAAAGTGCAAGTGAATGTTACAATTGCTTCAAAAGCAGTCCTCAAAAATCGAGCCTCTGTGAAGTCAACACTCCTGTACTTGTGCACCTGGTATAAATTGTTGCATCCGTTCGCAGGGAACTGGGCAGTTAAGGAGTCCGGCGGAACCTCAGTATCTACAATTGAAAACAGGAATACTTCCAAAAGACCAGTCCAGCTAAAGCATGAAGATGATAGGATTAATGTAAGTTAAGAAATTATAGAAACTAAGAAAAGTTTAGCAAAAAAAAAAAAAGAAAATTAATTCAAGAAAGAAAAGTAATACAAAAAAAATATATACAAAATATTTAAAAAAGAAAAATACAAAGAAAAAAAAAAAACAAAGTGAAATTTTCACAAATTATATAAAAAAAAACTCAGAAAAGAATAAGAGGAAAATTTTTAGAATTGTAAGGAAAATAAATTTCAGCAAAAGCTACAATTGCATAAAATTTTTTTTGAACAAATTAAGAAAAAATAATATACAAATCTGAAAAATATTTCAACATAATAATTTGAATATTATCATAATACCAATATCTTATTTCTTTTATAAATAATTTTAAGCGAAAAAGTGAGGGAAAAGTAAAGTGACAAGTGAAAACAAAGTAAATAAAGAAAAATTTCAAAGCAAAATTTTTGAGTAAAAAGTGAGGGTAAAGTAGAGTGACAAGTGAAAAAAAGTAAATAAAGGAAAAATTTCAAAGCAAAATTTTTAAGTGAGAAGTGAGGGAAAAGTAGAGTGACAAGTGAAGAAATAAAAATAAATAAAAAAAAAGATTTTTTAAAAAAAAAAAAAAAAAAAAAAAAAAACAAATCAAGTAAACCAAATAAGTTCTTTTTCCACCAGTATTGTTGATCGCGAAAAAAAATTTTTCCAAAATGCCAGACGATTGGGTTAGGTCACCAATAATTCAGGATGCGGCACAGCAATCCAAAGTGCCAACACTAGCTTCTGGGGCTTCCACCTCAAGTGCTCCTGTCAATAGGATAGAAGCCATTTCGATTCAGGGTTTAGAAGCTGCCATAGAGGCGGTAATAAACGGACAAATGAATAACATAGTGAAACAAGTGTCCAGACATACCGAGCAAGAAAATGGTTATACTGACTAAGAAGTGAATCTAGAAGATGGATCAGGATGGGCAGAATTAGATAAGGTCCCAGATATTGTCAGAGGTATAGAAAGATTTTCTGGATGCAGAGAGGAATTTATAACATGGCACAACTGCGTGTCCAGAATCATGGAACTATATAAGCCTATGCAGGGAACAGCGAAATACTTTGCTATTTTGATAACGATTAGGGGAAAGATAGTGGGACAAGCAAATACACTTTTAGAGTCCTTCCGCACACCCTTATATTGGGATGCCATCTCAAAACAATTAATAGCCGAGTACACAGATAAAAGAGACGTAAAGGCTCTGACTTACCAACTATACGACATGACACAAGGATGCATGACAGTCAACGAATTTTATCACGCGGTTTACCAACAACTCCCGCTAATATTAGACAATATAAGCACCATGGGTTATACCCCAGAAACTGCTGGAGCCATGACAGACCAAGCTAGAGGACAAGCGTTAGACACCTTTATACGTGGACTTAATGGAGATTTATCCGAGAGACTAGCCCTCGTAGAGCCAGTCAATTTGCAGCATGCACTTAGACTTTGTGAAATGTTGGAAAACAAGAAATATAGAAACAACATTGGGCATAAAGAAACCAGACCATCAGTGGGTCCTAAACCGTCATATAGCCATCAGAATCAAAGAATTCAGACAGTAAATAATTACTTAAAACCACCAAACTTCATTAACCAACAACAAAGAACATTCGCCACCAACGTGCAAAACCCACCACATTTTTTCAATGTTAGGCCATATAACAACCAATATCCGTTTAATCCAAATCCATTCCGATTTCCACCACCAAGACCATTCGCCCCTAAACCGCAACCTAAACCAATACCAATGGAGGTAGATCAGTCCATTCAGACTAGGCAGGTGAATTATGCTAACAGACCCAACATTCAATATCAGCAACACGCTGTTAAGCGCCCCCACGGTGCAACTGTACCCGTACAAAATAAATTCCAAAGACAGTTTCATATAGACACAGGATATTACGAAGACGAGAATAATATTAACCAGTTGCAAGAAGAAGTAGGCGATTTACCAACACAATTCAGGGAAGAATCAGAAGAACAATCAATTGGAACAGAACAGTCCGAGTCCGAAATTTCAATCATAAATTTTTTAGACTAAACCGTTCCTCCTTGCCATATTTTATCTGTAGGGCTAAGGATGGAACTGAATATAATTTCTTAATAGATACAGGTTCTAATAAAAATTACATACAACCCCAAATCGTAAAAAATCCAAAACCAAATGAAGAAATATTCTACGCTAATGCAGTAAGCGGGCAAACAAAGATTTCACATCATGTGAATATAGGACTTTTCAACCAGATCAATAAACCGATAAAATTTTTCCTTTTGTCTGATTTAAAAACATTTCATGGAATTTTGGGGAACGACACCCTTAAAGAACTGAACGCAGTAATTGATGTAAAAAATGACCGACTAGTGATAGATAACTCATATACACTAAAAATCAAGCAAATGCCAGCACAACAAGTGAATAGTATCAAAGTAGAGACGGAACACATGACTATATCACAAAAAGACGGACTGAAACTCCTTTTCGCAAAATTTAAAAACCTATTTGCAGACCCAAATAAAAAATTAACATACACCACTAGGGTAAAAGGCGAAGTTCGAACTATTAACGACACACCAGTTTACAGTAAACTTTACCCATATCCCATTTCTCTAAAAGAAGTAGTCGAAGAACAAATACAAGAGTTGCTTAAAGATGACATTATACGACCTTCACGGTCGCCCTACAATGCACCAGTTTGGATAGTACCCAAAAAAGGAGATGCGTCAGGGAAAAAAAAATTCAGAGTAGTCATTGACTATCGAAAATTAAACACAAATACAGTGTCAGATAAATATCCTATCCCCGAAATAGGAGATGTCATTTCCCAACTGGGAGATAATAAATTTTTCTCTGTATTAGACTTAAAAAGTGGATTTCATCATATTTTGCTAAAGGAATCTGATATCGAAAAAACAGCTTTCTCTGTTAACGGAGGAAAGTATGAATTCACTAGACTTCCATTCGGATTGAAAAATTCTCCATCAATTTTCCAACGTGCCTTAGACGATATCCTTAGAGATTACGTAGGCAAAATTTGTTATGTTTATATCGATGATATAATAATTTTCAGTAAAACAGAGGAAGAACATTTTCAGCATCTAAATGCTATTTTCACGACATTATTAGAAGCAAATATGAAAATTCAAATCGACAAGTGCGATTTCTTCAAAAGCAGTGTAGAATTCTTAGGTGTAATCATATCAAGTGAAGGGGTCAGCACCAACCCAGAGAAAATTAAGGCAGTAAAAGATTTTCCAGTGCCAAAGACACTGAAGGGACTACGTTCATTTTTGGGCCTTGCCAGCAATTATCGTAGATTCATTCGAGACTTTGCAAAACTCGCGAAGCCACTAACTTCACTATTGCGAGGAATAGCAGGGAGATTAAAAAAAGGTTCATCCTCTAAAGTAGAGATAAAAATGGGAAACGAAGAATTGGATGCTTTTAATAAAATCAAAAACACATTAACATCACAAGATGTAATATTAGCCTACCCAAATTTTAAACAGACTTTTCATCTAACAACAGATGCTTCAAATATTGCCATAGGAGCAGTACTCGAACAAGAAGGAAAACCAATTACTTTTATATCACGTACACTTACAAAGACAGAAGAGAATTATGCCACGAACGAAAAAGAAATGTTGTCTATCTTTTGGGCCTTACAAAAATTAAGAATGTACCTATACGGCAAATCAAAGGTAATAATTCACACAGACCATCAACCCCTGACATTCGCATTAAGCAATAAAAATCACAACGGAAAGTTGAAAAGATGGAAAAGTTACTTAGAGGAGTTCAATTATGAACTAAAATATAAGCCCGGCCATTCAAATACAGTAGCAGACGCGTTATCAAGAAATCCAACAGACAATACAGAAATTAACGCTAGTAGCACCTCAGCTACAATACATAGTGACGACAGTTCAGGGCATGAACTTATTCCAACTATGAAGGTTCCAATTAATGTATTCAAAAACCAAATTTTCATCTTAACAGATGACAATACAAGCAGTAATTTCGAAATAGTATTTCCGACCTATCACCGGCACACGATTAAACAACCTAACTATACAGAACAAGACCTTATTAAAATTCTAAAAGAAAACATGGATCCAAAAATAATTAACGGGATTTTCACATCTAAAGCGATAATGGGAAAAATCCAGGAATTTTACCCAACTCACTTCAGAAACTACAAAGCTAGATACACGCAGAGACAGGTCACTGATGTAAAAGAAGAAGCCGAACAGGAAGAAATTATAATTAGGGAACACACAAGAGCACATAGAAATTCCATTGAAAATAAAATTCAAATACTATCTAAGTATTTCTTCGCAGGTATGAAAAGAAAAATAAAAGCTATAGTTAACAGCTGCCAAACCTGCAAACTATCTAAATATCAAAGGCATCCGCCTAATATCGAAATTCAAGCAACACCCATTCCTTCATATCCTGGAGAAATAATACATATAGACTTGTATTCCACCCAAGGGAAAATTATTTTAACAGCAATAGACAAATTCTCAAAATATGCTCAGGTCAGGCTGGTAAAATCCAAAGCAGCAGAAGATTTGAAAATTCCCTTAAGGGAACTCCTTATAGCTTTTGGGACAACAAAGACCGTAGTCATGGATAACGAAAAATCATTAAATTCAGCTACGATTAAATTTTTACTAAATAATCAATTAGGCATTCAAACATATACGACCCCACCATATACATCGTCAAGTAACGGACAGATTGTAAGATTCCATTCCACCTTCACTGAGGTGATGCGATGTTTCAAAAACGACAATCCAGCTGTAAATTTCGAAGACATAATGTTCAAGGCAGTAGAAGAGTATAACAGGTCAATTCACAGCACCACAAATAAAAAACCATTAGAAGTATTTTTTGCAACTCAGCTAACCCAAGAGACAGAAGCCATAGAGCAAGACAGGGGAAAAATCAAAGAAAAAATCGCTCACAAACAAACAAAAGATTTGGAATATCACAACAAAAGAAAGAAGAGAATGAAAAAATATAACGCAGGAGATAAAGTCTATGCGAAAATAGATAGGAGATTAGGGTCCAAACTGACACCTAAATATAAAGAAGAAATAGTTGCAGAAGATTTAAACAGCAAAATTAAAACAGTCACTGGGAGAATTATACATAAAAATCACTTAAAAAATTAAATTTTTTCCTGTAGATTTTTCTTGCCGATGTGCCTAGGAAAAGCGACAATACTTGACTATACAAACACAAAATTAATAACTTTGGAAACAGGATCAGCTGCACGACAAAATGGAACATTTAAGATCATTCATGTAATAGAAAACGAAAAATACGAACTAGCCTTAGCTGTCCTGAAGGACCTCGTTCAAAACCTAACGGCATCTAACCCAATCCATCCATTCCTTATATACGAAATATCGCGAGTGGAAAACGAACTGAAAAGGTTAAGACCAATACAAAAAAGACATAAGAGATCGCTAGATATTATAGGAACAGCATGGAAATGGTTAGCAGGCAGTCCCGATCACAATGATTACGAAATTGTCGTAGACAGAATAAACAGGCAATTGACTAGTAATAATAAGCAAGTTGTAATCAACAAATTAGTAGAAGATAAGATCAAAGAACTAATTACAATCACAAATGAATTAATCAAGAGAGGAAAAGAGAAGAAAGATAAGGAACACCCAGAATTTGAAACCTTAAAATATAAATTAAGCTTATTAAGAGAAGAAATAACAAATGTCATCTATGCCATTGAATGGGCCAAGGCCAATACAATAAATTCACTTATACTTTCAAATAAAGAAATAGATTTAATTCAAGAAACAATGCAGGATAGCACAACCTTTGCAAACATAGAAGAACTAATAGAATTTGCAGAAGTAAACATAGCATCAGATGGTAAAGACCTTTTATATATTATTAGCCTACCAAGAGTAATAGTAGAAAACTGCAAAACCATTCTAGCAATACCAGTAAAAAGAAAAATGACCATAGATGAAATAGACTTCTCAAATATACTTAGATGTAATACTACTAACTACTATTGAATAGGAGAACTCCGCAATGCATCACCATCAATAACCAGCACATTCGATCACACTCTGAAGTTTTACCAGGAGTCATTTTACTTAACGACTTCAAAGGAATAGTACAAATCGATAAAGAAACATTAAATTTGGAAGGTACTTTCCTGATTCAGGCACAAAATTCAACCATAACCATTGGTAACAGCTGGTACATATTAAAAACAAGAGCAAAGGTCAATGCCATGCCACCCTTACTACAACTAATATCAAACAAAAATAATACAGAAGAAGTACTCTCACTTGAGATGATAAAGGAACTACATGTTAACAACACAGAAGAAATTGAGAAAATATATACCAACAGCATTATCATGTCGTCATCTAACTGGCTGATATTCTTGTTATTAGGGCTTGGAGTAGCAATCTATGTAATCACAAAAATGAAATGTAAAACTACAAACAACACAGGCAACATTGTACTTGAAACAAAGAGCGATGACATCACCCCACAAGTTCACTTTGTTTTAGCGTCCGAGGACGTCCGCACTTAAGTTGGGGGGAGTTAACATTCGACATTCCTAAAATCAATTATGAATTCACCCAAGATGGATATAAACAAAATCTTGAATCTAATTAAATCACACTCAGATTTTGTCATCCGCAAGATTGAAAACTGCAACACTTTGGTAAACAATAAAAAATGCCGATACAATTTTTAATTGTATCAAGCCACCCACAATGATAGCAATTCGATCCTCAAAGGCAGGAAATAAACAAATTAAAACTGCAACACTTTGGTAAACACCAAAAACGCTGATGCAATTCTTAATTTCATCAGGCCACCCACAATGACATCAGTCCGATCCTCCAATCGTGGGAAATAAATAAAGTCACCATCGCTGCCGACGTCGATGCATAGAATCAGAGCTTTCATTAAACCCTTTGTAATAGAAGCAAGTTTAGTTCTTTTCCTGTACTCAAATCTTCCGGTAGTAATACTAACCAAAAGTAGTTGAATAAAATTTTATATTTTTTTAAACGGGAATAAAACTCAATTTTAATTTATATACATAAGCATTTATAAATAAGCAGACCGCTCCTCTGCCGGCGTCACTGGCAGCGTAGTCTAGCGGTCTTTAGCTGTACAAGACAATTGTGAGAGAATTAAGAAAGAGTCGAATACAAGATACAGAAGTATGAAGACAGGCTTTGCCTGCCTATAACAAAAATAAAATAAATAAAAGTATTTAAATTAAATAATTACTTCTAATGGACATACTACATGGCGACCGAGATAATGCAATCAACAACTTACTACAGTGGATTCTCCATGAAGCTGCGAAGTACGCAGGCTTCCATAACTGAGTAAATATTCCGTACTCACAGGGCGTACTCGAGAAGCGGTTCGAACCTAGCTTTGGGCGGAGACAGTCGACTCGCCTTTTCCATCAGATCGTGTAAAATATGTTGTGGCCTTCCAAAATATATAAGCAATGTTCGAATGATTTCGGCTGCCACAGCAATTTGCACTAAACCATCTCTCATGCTTTGTTTTTTAGGCTAGCTTGCAGTCGCATAAGATTCACTGCGTCTGTACAGTCGGCAATATCCGTGCTGGTTTGGAAGCTGCTTTGAAGCAGTGACCGGGTTAACATCGAAGGTCGGCAGTTCCTTTGCAATTGCTTGATGCGCTGCGATTTACGATGTGCTTGGTGGTGCTGCATGTGACATGAGTGCTTAGGAGCTCATGCATTGCGGCTATTGCGTGTCGTTGCTGTCACACTTGGTTTTATTTATTTATTTATTTAAGAAGTTAGATATAATTAAAATTAAGTCTAACATTAGATTAAAGCACTGGCGTCGATGCCCTTCGGCTTGGCTGTCTGTATCGTTCCAATTTTAGTATATGTTCTGCCGAAGCAAGAACAATCTTGGTTTTATTGTTAAAGGTGAATATATTGGACCCGAGGAATTTTTTTTTAGTTTAATTTTAAAGAATTTTTATTTCGACGATGACCCTTTATAGGACAGAGTTTCATAGCAGACCGACACACGGTTTTTACGTCATTTATTTACTCCACGTATATTAACCTAATACACATTGTGTTGCTACTGCTTTAAAATTAAACTGTGCTGAAGTAGTGTCTATCGTCAACTGATTTGCTAGCTGCATGGCAACATGCATGGAATGCTTTGAAACTTAAAGAATAGATGAAACGAATAATTTACCAGAATATATACCACCATATATAGGCTGGCGTTTGCCTAAAAGAGTAAGTGCCAAAAGAAAATATATGAAATGCAAAAATGTGATGAGCAACACAACGCTTCCAAAATGCCTGTAAACAGCAATCGGAATTAAGATTTTTAATTCATAAAATCTGAAAAGATTTAAAAAAATTGAAAAACGACTACACATATTTTTGTTTTTCTATAATTTTTATACCTTTGCAGAGGAAAATAAATGTTTCCGACCCCATAAAGTCTTATGGGAGCCGATATGACCATGTCCATCTGTTTCTTTTCAGTTTTTAGTAATTAAATCTTTTTGCTATTTCTTCAATTTCATTTCTATTTTCCTCTGAAAATTCGACAGAGGTCTCGTGAATTATGTCAATGGGCTTGAGATCGTAGGAGGGCGGATAGCCTGATGTATGTAGAGACTTCTCTGAGTCGATGGATGGGAGACTTCTGTGGTCGATGCTAGTCCCAAGTGGAATTCAAATGAGAAAGTTAGAACTTTCAACTTTATTATCATATACGTTTAAATTATTACTCATATATTCGAATTCATATTCGAATGATACTTCCCACAAATATGCTGATAACAATGAACTCAATATAATTGTGCAGAGATATGCGTATGCTAAATCACTTGATCAAGAATCAACGATGTAAGCACCGCCTCTGCTTCCGGCGCTATTCTTTTTCAGCATATTTTGCCAATGCAACTAGCTAAAGAACAATAGTTAAAACACATAAGTTAGTCTTACAGAAAACAGTTAAACAGAAAATCAAATCAATAAATAAAGAAGAAATATAATAAAAGAAAAGAAAATTCAAAATAATCATAATAAATAATTTTGAGAATTTATTCGCAATAAAAAAAAACGAAAAACTCGAATAAAGTACAAGCACTGTACTCTGTAGCAGACATATGAATAAAAAGAATAAATTTGTTTTTGATGGCATTAGCCAAGGGGGATGACACCATCATTACCTATGGGTCGAACATCATAGCAAACGAGAAAGTTTCAGGAGCAGCAGCGAGATTCGTGAGGCAGCTGGGCCTCAACCCGACGTGGGCAAAAATCGAGCAAAAACTTAGAGATCAAATGCGGACCTAGGATGACATATGAAGACATCTTCGACAAATGTAGAAACATAAGAGTAAATAATTTAGGAGAACTTTTCAATTAATTTCAGTACGCTAAGAGATAAAAAAAATGAGATATATCTGTTCGACGAAAATAAACCCCATATATACGAAAATAATAAAGTCGACATAGATTTGCTAAATATACTACTTAATAAAATCGATACAAGGCATATCATTAAACGACCTTTTACTTAAATATTCATTTATTAAAGCACTAGATGATCCTAGAGCCATAACATTTAAGTATAGGAAACTTAACACCCAATGAAATAATGCCTAAAGTAATAGGAACACTATCAAAAATAACCAGCATGAGGCAAAGTACCCTGAAATAGCATATGATACAAATACTAATCCAAACACATCCACCAATAACAACAACACACCTTATCCCAACTACAACCCCAACCTACAAACAAATAATAGCCAGAGACACGGCAACAACTTTTTTAGACATAACCTAAAGACAAACTTCTACCCGAAAAATGATAACTCACGCCAGACTAGAATATCACACATGAGTGTAGATACACAAAAGACTGGTCCGATTCCAATAGTCATAGGTACTTTTGGCGAAACACAGACGAAACAGATACAGTGGACGAATTCAATTTTTTGATATATGCCTCAAAGCAACATTACCCGTAATACTCGTAAAAATAGGAAAAACCCAAATGGAAGGAAACCCTCTTTCATATAGGACATTAAACGGTACGAACAAAGTTAGATACATTAGAACGAGCCCATCTCCGAAAGAAATCCTTATTTTGGAACGTTAGAATGGAAGATAATAGACTTCCCAAATAAAAAATTTTCAGCAATAATTGGACAAAATTTTTTAGAATTATTTCATTCCAAAATGGATACCGACGGAATATTGGTCAGCCTATTAGGAGAAAAGCTATTCTTTATCAAATATGATTACCCGGAAGAGATGATTAATGTATGTTCAATACAGCCATTAAACCTAGAAGAGGTGCATCAGCGCTTCAACCTTAGTCATCTCAATGAACAGGAAAAACAAGCAACAAAGAGAAAGTATAGACTTGACATTGATTGTCAGAAAATTGAACGAATTCACGGTCGACGACAAATTTTCTATCCCGACTCCCAACGCCATATTAGACAAAATAGGTAGGTCTCAATACTTCTGCATTGGATATGGCGAAAGGCTTTTAAAAAACTCCAGTAAGAGAAGAAGATAGACCAAAAACGGTATTTCAACATCTTCAGGATACTGTTAATATATTAAAATGTCATTCGGGCCGAAAAACGCTCCCTCTACATTTCAGAGATTAATGAATACAGTGCTAAAAGATTTTATAAATAAAACTTGTGTCCTCAATATGGACGATATTTTGGTCTTTAGCACATATTTGCAAGACCATATGGGGACTCTAAACAAAATATTTGAAACATTGTTAGAAGTAAATTAAAACACACAAGTAGATAAATGTGACTTTCTAAAAAATGACACACAGTTTCTTGTCACATACTGGCCACAGAGGGCATCAAGCCCAATCCGGATAAAGTGTCCATCATTCAAAATTTAAAACTACCTACAAATGAAAAACAACTAAAAACCTTTTTAGGAATGACAGAATTTTAAAGGAAATTTATTAAGGATTACGCAAAAATAGCGTTTCCTATGTCCAGATATCTGAATAGATCGAAAAATTTTAACGTCAATTGAATAGCGGCATCCGAAAAACTGAAAACATTGGTGACAAAGAGTCCTATACTAAGTTACCCCAATTTTCTCAAGAAATTTAAAGTCACAACCAATGCCAGCAATTTCGCACTAGAGGCGGTACTTTCTCAAGACGGTAACCCCATTGCCTACGCATCCGGAACCCATAATCAACACGAATGCAACTATGCAGCCATAGAAAAAGAACTTTTGCAGGTAAAGACATAAGCCCAAGACTCCAAAGATGGCTAATAAGTCCAGGAGAATACAATTTTTACCTAGACGACATAAAAGGGGGAAAGTAACCATATTGCAGACTTTCTCAGTAGAATTAGAGACGACGAAATAAATGTAAGAGAAAGCATACAAATTGAAAAGGCAACCCCTGTCACAAACGAAATAGAGAATGCTTCAATAGAGGCCCAAACAGTGCACTCGCGAAAGGAATACCAGGGCTACACCATTTCCATTTTAGGATCAATAGTAAATAGATTCAAAACACAAATTATTCTTTGGGGGTCAAAACAAGAATCGGGCAAGCTAATTTTTGATAATAGCTAAATATTAGACATTCTGCGAAGACAATTAAAAACAGGGGGAAAAATCATCTTTTCGCAGCTAAATGATCAGTAGGGTTTCAAACTCCATAAAATCTTACAGAGAGAATACTCAGAAAGACCCACAATAGAACAAATGTCAAAAACAACATTATATTACAATAACACTTATCACACTGTTTGATGTAAAAAATGGTAAAATTAATCACCAAGAACTATACGAGAGACTACTCGACCAAAAAACAAATAGTACTAACAAACTAAACAAAAATAGGGAACCATACACTGAAAACAGAGTAGAAGGTTTCATAAAAAATTATAAAAACCTTAGACATAAGTAGAACCAAAATGTAGAAAAACCAAACTTTCAAATATACACCCAACAATTATTAAAAGACCAATGAAGTTTCAACAACCTCAAAATAGTTTTACACATATTTACTAAATAGAAAACAACACTTAAGCGTTAAAAAAAGAATTAATATGAATTCAGAAGATATATTTAGTTATAGAAAATAAGACTATAAGTACGAAAAAGAACAAAAGAACTTAAGCTAAATAAAAACTGCTTACTTCAAAATAATTGTGTAATGAAATTCAAAGACAACACGTATATCAAATAATAATATCGTTGGCACAATATCTCTTATACTGGTAATCCTCTTTATTGTTATATATCTGCATAAAAATTGTAAAAGAGGAATCCTGGAGAGTCCTGGGGAGGAGTTACACATTCGAATCATACTTCCCACAAATATGCTGATATCAATGAAATCAAGAAATCAAGCATCGCCACCGCTTCCGGCGCTAATTCATGTTCAGCACATTTTGCCAATGCAACTATGTATATGCACAAAGTAAGAAAAAACCCACTGATTTCAATGGCGCTTTTCATTAAACTTGCCAATCATCCCGCCCGGGAAAAAATCTTTTATTGGCGTGAATATATCGGCCCTCTTGCAACAAGTTGCATTAGACCGTTGGGCTAAAAAGTGGGGATGGGGCGTCGTCCAGGAGCGCCTTGACGCCGCTGGAGCCGTAAATATTCCACCGAAACACCGTGCTCTGTAAGCCGGGACGACACCTTGGCCGGGCATACATTCGGGCTGGATGACCTCCAGTAAACGTCTGTCCCAAGCGTCAAGGACACGGACGCCGGACGGTGGTAATTGGGTCCGAGAGGAACAGCGTGCCTGATTTTCCCTGGACCGGGGCGGGCATCTCCCGGATGAGAATGCGGATGCGATGCTTCTCTTCCACCTTAAATACGACCTCCTTCTGGAAACCGTCCGATACCGGGGCCACCGCCAAACCGAGAGCGGCAACAAAGTCCGAACTGACTTTTGAGTGCTCAGGCGTCCGCGCGCCTCGAACTCCTGCTCACCGTTGTCGACCTTAACCACCGACGTGGGCAAGACGTGAATCGTCCGGAAGTGCAGGAGAGACGACAGGGTGGGAGCTCGCGATGAGCAACCCGCTGGCTCTCCCGCAGAAGCGGATTAAGCGATACTGCCGTGTTGGCGCGCGAAAAGCCCTTCTCGAAGGTGTAGTGTGCTCACCCCATAGCGGCGACACCCCGCCGAGCTCTTACAGGAACCTGCAGAATGCTCTTGAGCCAAACAATTAGAACAGTGCTTGTGTACCAACATTGCCCGCAGTCGCTTTTTAGCCTAAAGGTTTTAGAATCGTCAACAATCGCACACAAGGCAATATGCGCTTGTCCCCTCCCGAACTACTGTGCGGGAAGAAGGACGTCTTGGAACGTGACTTGGAAGAAACGGAGACGTGGACAAACAGGAAGGAACACGGATATTCGTGACCGTGTTAGATCTGAGGTGGAGCTGCGTCGATATCCCTGGATACCAAAAACATTGGTTCTTCTCGGAATTCTGGCTCAGCGATGTACACAAGGGGCCCTACCTCCAAGAAGTGACGGAAATCAAGGACCAAAGAATTTACCCATCTTCGCTTATGCGTGAAAAGAGACTCGAGTTTAAACACGCTTCGATCCTACATAGAAGGGTGGAGAGCTACTCGAAGGTATATCGGTTGTTGGCAATGGACTAGTATGAAGGACGTCGTTCAAGTTGACACCTTTGGTGGACTAGATGCGTTGAAGACGACAGGGAGCTTGGTCGTGGTGCTTTCGGGCTTAAATACCACATGATAGGAGTCTTGGCCATGGGTCCACAAAGAACCCACCCAAATATGGTTTCAAGGCCGACGAGGGAACCGCATATGTTTTTTTGATCCACTCCCCTAAGAATTGTGTTGAGGGGTCAACTGCGATCAACTAATCAATACTGGAACTTTGATGAAAGAGAAGGTCGGCTAAAGCAATACCCGGAATGTGTCCTTCCAGCTTCTTGGGACTCGGACAGGATGATCCGGCAGGACGAACGCTGACCTTTTCAATTCGTTTACTGGGTCGCTCGGAGATGCGAGTCACATGATTTGCGCGTCAATCACACGGAATGGTGGTTTCACCATGTTGAACATTCTTTCTGACACAAATGTGCATAGAACTCGGTTCCTAGATAACCGATGGTCACTATAGCGGTCCCTAAAAAGCCCTTCGCTCAGCGTGGAAACCAGGAAATTCTGAATAGGGTGGCTTGAGGAAGGGCTTGGATCGCCAAGTCAAAGAGAGAGGATCAGACTTCGGGACAGTTTTGTCATGGTCTGTGGGCAAAGTCGGATCGGAACAGGCTATACAACGAAGGATACGAAATGGATGCGGAACTTGGAGTAGATGTAACAAAAGGAGTGAGCTGAGACCGCAGAAGTGAGTCATATGGAGAAGCTAGGATATATGGAATATATGTAGAAAAATATGGAATATATAGAATAACACGGAATATAGAATAATTTGGAATGCGTATATATATATATATATAAATTCAAGAATACAATGCCTGTGGATGGTTGGAAAAATATAACGATACATATTTGGATGCTAGGAGATGGATAAACAATTCAGGAATATAAAAATGCACGAACGATCGAGAGTGATTTTATATTATTTTGGACGGTATTCTTTTATTTTATTTTGTTTTTGTGGATTTATTCAACCGGAATACTAACGAAACCTAGCATTGAACCTGACCAATGAAAACGCAGAGGAGCGAAGTGCCTGATATAACAGGAGTCTTTCTAACGGTGGTTTCCAGACCCAAGCGGAATTAGTAATAGAATTAAGAACGCGCGTACTTGTCGATTTATTTGTATATTTTCACTTTATTAATTGATTTTTAAACAAAAATTCAGCATTAATAATGTTAGTGTTACATACATAGTGTACATATATGCGAAAGCCATTGAGGTTCCTTCCATCACTGCCCTTCGGACCATCACCAACTCACTGGCTTTTGATATTTTTTTCGACAAGATTATATTTACAGCTGAGCAAAAAGCCATAGGGATCAGCATTATATTTTCACACGAATTGGCCGTGCCTTATGTCGGATGCCGGGGATTGTAATGCTCGTGTCAATTCGATTAGATTTTTATTGTGTAATTCCAATATTGCACTCCATGGCTGATCTGTTGTAGATAGCGAGCTATTGCCTACTTGTGACGTTAGAGTCGCGATACAAAAACCAAACTGAAAACTAACCTCTCCTTTTCTCTATACATTGCCTCGAATCACACTCGGCGAAACACAAACCCAAAACACAAGACAACGCAAAATTTCCAAGTATTCTGAAATTCCACTCTGCATGCACAAACAGAATCCGCGGAAGCTCCAACATACATAATAATAGTTACCCAGAATGCATATGTATAAATGTTTTTTTGTGGGAATAGGATATACATATGTATAAAAAGTACATATGTACATACATATATACAAAGTGACAAAATCACGGGTATTTTCAAGACAAAATATTCTTACCTATTTGTACATAACTGGAAAATAGATAACGTTTCCAGAGTTCATAAAACCTTGGCGACTGTTGTGAAATATGGTAAGAAACCCGGAAGCTTTTTCCAATTTAAATACATATATCTAAATATAAATAATTTAATTATCTATGAAATTGTGCTATGTACACGCTTTTATACATACATATTTAAGTTTATGTGTGTATGTATACATGCATGCATGTACATATGTATGTATGTACTTACATATGTATTTTCCATTTTTACCCATTAATACATCCAAACTACCAATCCAATAAATGTATTATCTCTGGTAAATTAACATTCATATGACCTTTTGGATGAATCTCCTTGAATATTATAGAAACAGTTATGTATGTACATGTACACATGTATGTATATATGTACATGAGGTGACTATTATGATAAGGGTTATTTCCTATTATTAATTGAATAATAAATTATAAAATTTTGACTTCATTTTAATTAATGCATGTACATCTGTACATACATATGTGTATATTATACACATAAATTAAATATAGAATATATAGTATACATATACATATGTACATACAAAAGCGTAAAAAGTATACGTACATAATTGTAGTTTGTTTCACACTCGCATGGAACCCAGTTTAAGTAAGCCATGTTCACAACTGATGTATGTACATATGTATGTCCAGATGTGCATATGTATGTATAAATGTACATACATATGTATGTGTACGTGTGTGTCGATCCACACTCCATGTATGTACATATGTGTGTATGTACATATGTATGTACATATGTATGTATGTATGTACATATGTATGTATGTATGTACATATGTATGTATGTCATATGATTTTATACCCTGTACCCATTGGGTTCAAGGTTATATCAAAGTCGCTAAAATGTACATGTATGTAACATGCAGAAGGAAAATTTTCCGACCCCATAAAGTATATATATTCTTGATCAGCATCAACAGCCGAGTCGATATAGCCATGTCCGTCTGTCCGTCCGACCGTATGAACACCTAGATCTCAGAGACTATAAGAGCTGGAGTAACCAAACATAGTGTATACGCAGATCAAGTTTGTTTCAAATTTTTGCCATGCCCACTTCCGCCCCACAAATTAGAAAAAACTATAACTAGTGTTTTATTAAAGATATCATAATTTGTTCTTCTTTTCTTTCTCAATTATATAGCCAATATGTACCGTCTGATAAAATTTGACCGAAATCGGTTAATAAATATCGGAGATATAAATATACATACATATATGTGTTGTACTGAAATGCCATGAGCAGCAGCAGCTGAAATGTATGAGCGAGATGGCATGCGCATGCATGTTGCTTTGTACCGTACGACGCATTAGTTTCGTTCACTGACATGAGTGAGCGAGAAAGCATGAATTTGGTGATTCGGCTTGCTAGGAGAATTTTTTAAAATAATTTACATTCAATTAATGTGGATTTGGAAGGAGTTTGAGTTTATAAAATATCTGTTATTGGTACAGGGCAGAGACGACTTACTTAATTTTTTTATATTCTTTATTTCAACTAAATAATAAATAAAGATTAGTAATAAAATAGTAAATAGTAACAAATAAATAGGTAGAGAACGATGGAGAACGGGTGGAAAGGTAGAGGAAAAAGAAAATATTGAGGGAGTAGTGGTGGTGAGGGAGTTAGATCCGGGGGACGTCCACGAGGGAATTTCTTCCTAGGATCAGGTGCTCGTACTCGCTTATGCCGCTGCGACATTGTCTCTCTCAGACTGGCGTAGGCGCATTGCCCGAGCGGCAAAGTCTCTGGATTCGATAGTATCCTGTCGGTGAGGTTGCTGTCCGACAGATCCGCACCAGCAATTCCAGTGAGCTGGCGTCTCTCCTGGCGGAAACGGCTGCAGATGAAGAGGACGTGATGTGCGTTCTCGACGAAGCCATCGCCACATGTACTGCAAAATGGGGAATCCGCTGGAAGGCGCTGCTGACTCTCAAGTCGCTCAGTCTGTGCGTTGAGCGGATTCCTCTACTGTAGCTGTCCACACTCATGGCTGTCGCCCATACTTGTGCAGCGTACTGCGTTATTGACTGGTTTACCGTCATTAGCAGCTTCCTGACCTCCTGTTTAGAGCCCCGAGTGGTCAGCATTATCCTAGACAATGCCAGCACGCATGTTCGCGGAAGCTAAGACGGGTGTCGATCCACACTCCTAGATAACGGATAGCCACGCCTTTTCTACCTTTTTTCGATTGGAGATCAAAACTGCCTGTCTTTTGCGCTGCTAATTTTAGGCCAGCAGATCTCAGCCAATCTGTGATACTGGCTATAGCCAAGTTGACCGTCGTTTCTGCGGCTTGCAGGTGTTTCTCAACTACTACCACTGCAATGTCGTCTGCATAGGCAGCCGATGAGGTGGCAGCTTTCTCAGCTTTCCTCAGTACACCATCATACATAATGGTTCAGAGCAATGGTCCTAGCACAGACCCCTGTGGTACTACACACGTGACATAATGCAGCACGTCTCCAGAATCCGTGTGGTACGTCACTTTCCTGTCGCAAAAATAGGACCAGACTATATCATGCAGGTATACAGGAACTCCAAAGCTGGAAAGTGCGTCAAGAATACATCTCCAATCAGCAGTTTTAAACGCATTTTTAATGTCGAGAGTGACGATCAGACAATATTTTCTATCCTTGCAGGTTGTCTTCATATAATTTAATACGAGGAGAGGATCTCCTCAGTTCAAAAAACTGGACAACTTGATTAACATTAGCTAAACGAAAAGAAACCGACAAACAATCAGTGAAAAAAAAGTCAACGTTAATCCTCTACTAAGTGGTACAGAATTAACAGCTGATCTCTTTGGCGAGCGTGGAAGGACAGTTTCAGCTCAGAAAAAGCGATGGTGTGGGGTAAAACTAATACGGAGTTGGAGAAAAAACGCTTAAAGCCAACCGTAAAACACGACGGAGGTTCTGTCATGATTTGGGGATCAATAACAGTAAAAGAGAGAGGTGGACCGCCGCGTTTACAAAACGCCGTTATCGTTGATGACCTAAACACACGATTCCAAGAAGAGTGCTCCAAAATCGACAATTAGCATTATTGAAAACATCTCAACAAACATTAAATATGTGCCATCTTTATTTAAAACATAAACTGATTAGTAGTAGTTTAAGACAAAACCGAATGCTAAAGTAACGTCGATTTGGAGTTTTTTTTGGTTTTATATATCTATGAAAAAGTTATACTTCAATCTATATTTACCAATATTTTTGTTTTAATATAAAATTACCGGTACATGCAGATAAAGAAATGCAAGCAAACAGACAGATGCCTATTAGTTGTCAAAAGTATTTACACATATATTTTTTAAAAATAATAAGTTAAAAATATTTACACAAGGCTAAGACACTAACTTTCTTCATATTTATTGATTTTTTTTTTCAATCATTAAACTAATATGTGGTGTTTTCGCATTTGACATCTATTATTCCCTGAAGCCTGACTGGAATTATATCAACCAGGTTTCGAACAATGTCAACCGTCAATTTGGACCAAATTTCTCAAATGTGTCAACATGTTTTCGGTTCTTATCAATAGTCCACTTATGTTTAACAGATGTTTTATGTAATGTTATAAGTCAGAACTCTGTGTAGGCCTGGGAAGAACAATCTGATTTAGGTCCTTCAAAAATAGTGTGAGTAAATTTTCTTTAATTTAGGAAAAGCCCATTTCTCGATACAAAAACATGTTCATTTAAAAAAGTGATGTGCTTTGACTTAAGAATCCCCACAATTGGGACCAAACTCACAAAACCTCCAAACCTGTTTACCGGCTGAAATACATCCTTCTTATTTTGACGTTGTAAATGCAAAAAGCGTTTTCCAAATGATCCTAGGAATTGAATAGCAGCTTCGTCAGTTCATAAGATATACCAAAACTGTTTGTGGATCGGGTTTGTACTGATAACCCTATTCCTTTACTTACTAATTTTGAGATCTAAAAATGCAGTTGAAATGTTAGAATCGCGATAGAAGCTTACCGATACTCTTAGTCAGACCAAATCGAAGAATATATAGAAATTTTCAGTGTAAATACTTTTGACGCAATCTAAATGTGTGTAAATACTTTTTCAAACTCTAAAGCATCAGTGCATTCGCTTTGATCTCTGTTCTAACTACCGTCATTTTTACAAACTTGACTTAAACTGATTTAGCAAAGATTTTGTGCTCGACAAATAATTTTTAACATCTTAAGGCGACAGTTATGAATCAACCAAAGCTTTGCCGCGCCTGAAGTATGCTTAGGGTTGATATTTTGGTAGAAGGTAAAGTGCTTAAAAATCCTGTTTCTCTGCATTTTGCTTGATACCAAAAGAGTTGAAAATCATAGCTTACGATGAGATTACATAATTAGCTTCATTCACAAATTCTGAAATCAAAGAGGTTAAATTGAATTGCTGAAATTTAAGTTCAAAAAAATTAGTAAATTTTCTTCGGTCTTTGGTCACTTCGATTTTAGAAAAAGTTTATATGTGTATACATGTATACAATTACGAAAAGCACAAAATCATTGTATATTTTTTACGAAAACCAGTGCAATGGGAAAGTAGAAATTAGAAAAAACATGTAGATAGAGGAGAGGGGGCGCAAACCTGATGTGACGCGCGTGTATTTACATTCAAATCCAAATATATATAAGAAATATATTTTATTACAAAAAGAAGTGCAATGCACTTGCTTTTATATATGCAAAAAAAGGGTTTTACTACCTAATCAGTCGAACAACGTATACGATCATTATACACACAACGCAAGTGCAAGTCCATCCCCCTCAAAAAAAAATTTGACATACTGCTAGTCGGTGCTCTCACAAATTTCCTTTCTCAGGAGGGTTCAGGAATAACTATATGAACACTCCTTAAATGTCGGCGGGCTATGAGCAGAAAAACTGTAGGCCCACCACATTGTCCACATAGTAGGAATTCGAAATATTGGCCTCGGGCCAATACTCGTAATGTATCTGTATACATATGTTTTGATAGTTTTGATATAAGAATAGTACGCGTTGTTAAATCCTTGCAGAGCATTTGATGAAATTGGTCAGTTTCTTGTAACACATAGAAATAAGCTTTCCGATCCCATAAAGTATATAAGTTATTCTTTTAAGAAGATTTTTTTTTTGGCTGGTCATAACTTATACATATATTCTTAATATGGCTCTGTTGCTTTCAGAGGAACTTTGGGAAACAATTGTTCTAAAAAGTTCTTATGAGAAAACTTTTTGTTTTTTTGAACATATCTCAACCAAATTTAAAGATAATTCAGTCAAGTGCAAGCGCTATTATATGCACGTATGTATGTATAAGCATCACCCTGCTAAAATGGGACTTTCTCATGCCATAAATCACCCAATCACTTCGCAAAAAAAGCTGATGTAATATCAGCATCATACTGAAAGCATAATTATTATCAAATACCCAGAAGGCACCAACTCACTCAGTGTAACTCTCTCACACAAATTATCAGTAAGCACACACACGGCGCCAACACATATAAACTACCTGCGCTCCGACACGGCTATCCTGACCTTAACACGACCTCGTGTAATTCTACAAAAATGTTTTACTGCATAAATCAATTTATTTACAAATGATCAACCATAACTTAACTAAATTTTCTTACATTCTTATAAATTTCTCCATTACAATTATTTTTACTTTATATTACTCTACAAAATCTTATCTTTGACTTTTTGTTTTATTCGTAAACTAACATTAAATTCCCCCAATTAACCGCAATTTGTTTACGTCTTGCCAAGATCGGCTGCTAGTCTCGACTGCAGTTGGTAAGTTTTTTAAAGGGTTCATTGTGCACCTATTCCTCCTCTCGCGTTTAAATGCAAACCTATTCTTTGTTAAGAATGAAACACACTAAATTTAGAACTGGCGAAAAAGTTATACTGGTCTGCTGTTATGCGGTATGTGCGTGTTAAATAAAAAAATTTTGCGTCACTTGGACAATAACATACTCTCTTTGACTTGCCACTCAACTTTCCAATTATTCGAACCAGTAATGGTCATAGGCTTTAGCCAACGCCTAATTGCATAATTGAATCTGATTTATTACGGCACAATCAGCAAAGATCGAGTTTTACTATTGCCCTGAATCTTTCGATAAAGTAGTCCTGTTTTTAACTAGTAAGTTTTTGCAATGTCCTGCGCAGGAGAATTGCCTTTCAGTTTATTTACAATATTAATTATATCGGAATGTTTGCGCTGTTCATTCATAAGCCTATCACTAGATATATTTGCCAGGTTAACTCGTTTTTCAGAAAATGTACAATTATAAATCGCATCAGTGCACTATGGTCCAAAATCCACGCCCTCTTGACCTCCCATACTAGCCCACGCAGCGTATACGTAATGTGATTTAAATCAATTTGGGATTAAAATAATTATAGCAATTAAAAGTCAACAACTTAAATTTTAATATTTTATTTTGAACTGTTACTAACCTCCAAAAGCGAGGCGCGGCAGATGTCAAACTTGGCTGAAATAAATGATAATATAAATTTACCTCGGAAACTCGGAAAAAGTAATCATAACATAATTTAATACATTCTTTGAGCTGTAATTTACCATAATTACAATTTCGCAGAGATTCACAGAAAATTAGTTTCCACTCCACAATAGACGCACACATGAGTTAAGCTTTCTTTATTTAAGGACATATACAATCATTACACAAAAAAAATTAATAACATCTACAAATTGAATTTTCGTGTAGTATTTACATTTTACATACCTTGATTAATATTATCCATTACAAAAGTTATTTTAAAGTTTGTTTGAAACTGTATTAGCATTCAATTCAAAGTATTCGACGCACCGCCGATGTGAAACGTCCTTTTTGTACACTAACATAACTGGGTCTTATAACTTTGCATTAAGTCTTGTCTCGAACCAACTCTCTTTCATTTGGGCTAAGTCTGTCTGTATGGTCTTCGAACAATTTTCTGGGGTCTAGTAATTTAATTTTATTGACTCTAAAAGAAGGAATCCACTTAGTAATAGATTTTGAATATTTTTTCATTAAGTTGCTTAACTTATCCTTATCTTCCCCGACAAGATCAGTACTCAATTCAGAAAATGTATCATTATTTGAACAGTAGTTTACAGATTTTGATCTAACAATTTTAAATTTACCAGGTTGTCACCTGGACATGAAAACCCTGGGACAATACCTTTCGACCAATCACAATTCTTTCTTCAAAAATTCATTGCCCAAAAACATGGAATGACATTTAAATACAATGACTGTCGATTTTCACGTTACTAAGTATTTGTAATGTACTACAAATCTATCTTCGCCAAAACCTTTCAACATCACTACATTTTTTATCCATTTACCTGTTAGCTTTAAAAATTATCTTCTGCTTGATCAATGAACATCAGAGTCGAACGTTATTATGAAAGTCTTGCCTTAATGAACCATCTATCCTTTGGGCTCAACAACTTCGCGAAGCTCTTTTCACCTGATGCGTATCCTTGATCTTGTCCATTTTGGGCTTACTTGCCGCTACGCTCGGCAACACCTGTCTAGCTTTATATTTAACCATCTTTTTCCAACTTTTCACAATAAAGACACTTTATTGTTAAAAATTTCTGCCGCTTTATGTGAGAAGGAGCTGTTTTTTCTTGTAAAATTTATCTCGTTTTTTAAGTTGGTATTAATATGAGCCAACTGAGCAACCGTCATAGAAGTTGCAATCTTCTTTACATCCATCTTACACCACTTACTTTGATAGACATCAAAATACGATTAGTATAATTGGAAAGATATTCTCCATCAGCTGAACTACGATTCACTGCAGCGCACCCCGCCACCGCGTCGGCGCCAACAAGCTCTGTCTTGAATTTTGGAAACACTACTGTCTTATTATTTGTTGTTTCAAATCCCATTGATTGTAATGCGTTAACAAGTTCAATCAAATTATTATTTGGCACGGCATTGATATGATTATTATTATTATTATTATTATTATTATTATTATTATTATTATTATTATTATTATTATTATTATTATTATTATTATTATTATTATTATTATTATTATTATTATTATTATTATTATTATTATTATTATTATTATTATTATTATTATTATTATTATTATTATTATTATTATTATTATTATTATTATTATTATTATTATTATTATTATTATTATTATTATTATTATTATTATTATTATTATTATTATTATTATTATTATTATTATTATTATTATTATTATTATTATTATTATTAATTATTAATTATTAATTATTAATTATTAATTATTAATTATTAATTATTAATTATTAATTATTAATTATTAATTATTAATTATTAATTATTAATTATTAATTATTAATTATTAATTATTAATTATTAATTATTAATTATTAATTATTAATTATTAATTATTAATTATTAATTATTAATTATTAATTATTAATTATTAATTATTAATTATTAATTATTAATTATTAATTATTAATTATTAATTATTAATTATTAATTATTAATTATTAATTATTAATTATTAATTATTAATTATTAATTATTAATTATTAATTATTAATTATAGTATAGGATATAAGAATATTATTATTATAAGTATAGGATATAGTTGTAAACTATCAACCTAACTATATTTTACAAGCACTGGCAACTAAGGCCTTCGGCTTAGATGAAAAACTACATCCATACCCTAGCCTGGGATTCGAACCCGGATCCTCGTTGTTCAGTTGCCTAAAATGACTGGGCCACTTACACAACCCATCTACCGAGGACTGTTGTGGGAATATAATTTGATTTACTCTACAGGTACAGATATATTGACTTGATTTAGTAAATTAGGAGTCTCTTTCTACATTTGAGACCTTGTGTCTCAAAGTATCAAGCATAGGGGAGATAACGTTTATTGAAATGTACCTTTATAATAATTGATGCATATGTTGTTTAGATCTTATCAATATCATTAGCATGGCTTAAGGACCTTAATTAACTTAAGCTTATTAAGGTCCTTAGGCCCTTTTGTTACACATTTATTGTGTAAACTATATGCTTTATACAATACATACATGTATGCGCTCAAAATTATTACAATTGTTAATAAAAGTACATTTGTTAACTTCAAATCAATGTTTGATGACTCTATTTTATTGATTACATTTGCAGTGGAGTCCACTATCTTTGTATCTACTATTCCCATATTTGGTACTTATCTTTTTCAATAGAAATTTTGAAGAAAATTTATATTTTATTTTTGAAAAGAAAAATTTTCTTATTTAATTTTAATATCCCTACCTAATGGTTCGCATAGCTTTACAGGCTATACTGTTCCTGGGCGGAAAAGGTTCCGCTTAATTTTACAATATTCTTATATTTATATTTCTTACAATGTTTTCTTCTTCTTTTGGTATCGGTACTGGCTTGGGGGGAGTTTTTTTTATTAGTATTTATTGTTTGCAATTTAGGTATATCTGAGTGAGAGTGAGATTCTGGCTTTTTGTTTTTATTTAATGACTAAAAAGTCAAGTTCATGTTGCAGTTTTTGTGCTACTGCCCATGGAAGTGGTGGTTGTTTAGAATATAAGAGCCACTTAATGTGTGCTATTCTTTTATTTATTTTATTTCGCACCCCACCTCTCCTTGCCATTACTCACACTCTACTCTCTCAGAATATCCTTTGGGTTTTCTTTCTCCTTTTTATTTTGTTGATTTTGTTTTTCTTCTCATTCGATTTTTCTGGTATTGAGCTGTGTTTGTGTTCTTTTTCCTTATGGATTAGCGCATTGTCTCAATTGTCTCCTTGTGTAGACGTTTAAACATCATATTGTTGTTTTTGTTTTGCAATTTATTTAAGCCATTTTTTTTTTCGACAATAATAAATTTGAGCAGCAGGCGAACAAGATTAGTCGCGAAGATTGCATTATATGTAAATGTAAACTGTTCACGGTCGCCATGTAGTATATCAAAAGTCGTGGTATCTAGTTTGATGTTTCTTTATTGAATAAATCTTAATTCTTGAACAATATTTAAGTACAGCTAAGACCGCGTAGCTGCACTGACAGTGACGCCGGCAAAGGAGCGATGTTGTTTACATAAGAACATATATATGTGTATGCCGACTCAGCGGAAGAGTGAGGATGTGTCATATTGCTTGGGAGCAAAGTGGTGGCGCATGTAAGTTCTGCAGACTCAACAATGTCCATAAATATAGTAACAAAGTGTTACACTATGTTTGCAATATTATTATGTTTCACTGAGTACAGTGATCACTTGATATTACACAACCTGCTACAGGAGAATTGACCTTGGGATTTCAGTTCAAACCACAAAGAGTGAAAAGCAGAAACTGCTTTTTTGGACCAAATTCATTTTGAGAAATATGAGGGACTAGATGAAAGAGAAATGAGTTTTGGTTGTGTTGATATTGTCAAATTCCCTCGAACATCGTCTTTCCTTATTTTTCTTGCATAGGTCACAAATGTACGAGCTGCTGTAATGAATATGTATGCTCTTGCACTTCCTTCAATTTCAGTCATAGAGAAAACGTGCGCAGGGAAAACAATCCGTTTGCTGATAGAAACGGGAGCTTCAAAAAATAATATATTACCCGGTCTAGAACTGAAAAGTTTGCCAGCAGACTCCCCTTTCAGAGTAGAATCCATCCATCGATGTAGCTTAGTTGATAGAAAATGTAAGATTCGAATCTTTGAAGTAACATCAGATTTTTTCGTTTTACCCTGCTTAACACTTTTCGAGGGTATTATCGGCCTGGACTTGTTAAACCAAGCGGGCGCAGTTATCAATTTAGCCAAACGGCAGATTGAATTTAAAAATGGTATTGAACAACTTCAATTCCTTGAATGCAAAAATATAAATTTTTTAAAAATCAACGACGTCGCTCTGGTTGTAAGGGAAGAATTCAAAACTATTATCGGCAAACGAGCTAACGCATTTGCTGATCCAAAAGAATCTCTACCCTTTAATACAAATATTGTTGCTTCGATTCGTACGACAAGCAACACACAAGTCTTCACGACACTTATCAATATCCGATGGGTGCATCGGATTTCGTAAACTCTGAAGTTAAACAACTTCTGAATGACAAGATTATTAGACCTTCTAGATCACCCTATAACCCGATTTGGGTTGTCGATAAGAAAGGAATCGATGAAGAGCAAGGAAAAAAAAGCGATTGGTAATTGACTTCAGGAAATTGAATGCCATCACAATTAGCGACACATATCCCATTCCAAATGACATTGGATCTGAAGTCTGGGTTCCATCAGATAACCCTTACAGAACGGGATCGAGAGAAGACAGCATTCTCCGTAAATAACGGAAAATATGAATTTTGCCGGCTACCCTTCGGCTTAAAAAACGCGTCCAGTATATTTCAAAGGGCAATTGACGATGACGTTCTAAGAGAACAAATTGGAAAATTTTGTCACGTCTATGTGGACGACATAGTAATTTTTTTCTGAAACAAAGGAGGATCACCCAACACACATACATTGGGTTCTTCAGCGTCTAAACGATGCAAACATGAAAGTTTCTGAAGAAAAGTCACATTTCTTCAAAAGTAGCGTAGAATACCTTGGGTTTACTGTTTCAAGAAATGGAATCTCTTCATCACCGGATAAGGTAAAAACAATTATGAATTACAAGACTCCTGAGACCCTGTTTGGTCTCCGCTCTTTCCTTGGACTAGCCAGATGTTGTGTTCAAGATTTTGCCTCTATTGCAAACCCGTTGACGGACATTCTAAAAGGTGACAATGGTAAAGTTAGCACGAGTCAATCAAGGAAACTTTCGATCACATTCAATGATCTTCAATCAAAAGCATTTGAAAAAATAAAATCAATATTAGCTTCTGAGGATGTTTTGCTACGCTACCCAAATTTTTACAAGCCCTTTGATCTTACGAATGACGCTGCGGGACCTGGCATAGGGGCTGTCTTATCGCAAGAGGGCAGTCCCATTACAATGATTTCAAGGAGTCTTTGAGGACCTGAACTCAACTATGCCACAAATGAGAGAGAACTACTTGCCATCGTTTGGGCATTAAAAAACTTGACGAATTACCTGTATGGGGTCCGGTGCCCAAACATTTATACAGACCACCAACCACTTACATTCGCTGTCTCGGACAGAAATTCAAACGCCAAAATCAAACGATGGAAATTATTCATTGAAGAACATGGAGCCAATGTTTTCTATAAGCCCGGTAAGGAAAAACATGTGGCTGATGCGCTTTCGCGCCAACGTATTAATGCATTGGAAAATGATGTAATTTCAAACATAGCAGAAGACGGTGATAGCACGGTCCACAGTGAAATATCATTGACTTCCTCTATACAGGGCTCAGACAAACCGGTCAACTGTTACAGAAACCAAATAATCATTGAGCAAGCGGATGCTCCATCATGTCGTAATTTTATTCTATTTGGAGAAAAAACTCGGCATGTCGCAGAATTCGATAAGGACTTTGATTTGTTACCAGTCCTAAGGGAAAAAATCAATCCCAATATTGTAAACGGGATAAAGTGCGATTTGCATACTTTAACAAAAATTCAGCATCAGCTAATTAGCGAATTCCCATCTACAACGTTTAGGCATTGCAAAGCACTCGTTCAAGACATAGTTAACAAAGACGAACAGGTGGAAATAGTCACCACAGAACACAACAGAGCTCATAGGGCAGCTCAAGAAAATGTGAAGCAAGTTCTGAGATAGCATTTTTTTTTCCAAAAATGACAAGAATTGCAAACGAAATAGTTATCAACTGCAGGGTCTGTAGAAAAGCAAAATATGATAGACACCCAAAAAACACGAAATATCCGAAACACCAATTCCCTCATATCCTGGAGAAATATTACATGTCGATATGTTTCACAGCTTCGATATGTTTCATCGAAATCGCAAGGTGCTTAAAATTGGACAAAAAATTGAGGACACAATAGACCTTATGTTAATAGCTACAATTCAATATAACAGGACAAAACATTTGGTTACGAACAAATCGCCATCTGAATTAATAAGAGAAAAATCACCAAAACTTCTTGTTGAAACTGAAAACCGTTCAAAGAAAACGCAAAATGATTCACTAGAATAACATAATGCTTAGAAACAGACAGGCTAGATCCTATCAGGTAGGAGAAAAAGTCTTGGTAAAAAATAATAGGAGATCAGGAAATAAGACAACACTCCTATATGAAGAGATAATACAGGCAGATATGGACACTACCGCGCTTGTAAGAGGGGGGTGGTCCATAAGGACAATATTAGATAAGGAAAAATAAGTTAAAACAGTGATTAAGAAATACCGTTTCATTTTACTTTAGAATTCTTTCAGTACTTCTCGTAACCGCGGTGACAGCCAAGTTAACGGACTTTACCAACTCAAACTACATACCTATAGAGGGAGGCAGTGTCTTGGCTATGGAAAGAATTTGGGTACTTGCGTCATACGACAAATTTTTCGGCATACATTAAATTAAAGAAGATACACTAGATTTGATAAAGATATTATTTAAAAACGGTCAAAAACACTCAAATTGACACAGGGCATCTATTTGAGAATTTGGTATCTAGAAATAGAATAATCATATCAGAATTACAAAACATTATACTTGCAATCTCACTGGCAAAAGTAAATATTGAAAAACCCAACTATTCTAAATTTTGAAGTAACAAAATTGATAAATGAGCACTGTTCGAATGTAAGCATTTCTGCAATTATTGAAGCATCTAGCACTAAGGTCATACAAAATTCAGAATATCTATATTTTATTATTAAGTTCCCAAATCATAGTTTGGAGTGTAGAAAAGTAACAATATATCCCGTTCAGAAAAACGGCATAACGCTCCGATTGGGAGAAGACAATAATGTGGGTGAATGCGGCGATCGGATTGTAGCATTGTCAAATTGCAATAAGGCCGTTTCTACGTCATTTTGCCAACTGTCCCTGACGGAGACATGCGCGAAGCAGCTGCAGTCTGGGGGCGCGGCGCACTGCGAGACCCAGCCAAACCATTTAGATGCCATTACAATTGCAGATGAAGGCATCCTAATAATAAACGATGTGACGATGTTGATCCGTGAGAATGATGAAAGGGAACTCACTGTGAATGGGACTTATCTCATTGCCTTCACAAACGAAGTGCGACTAAACGGAACCGTCTATAAAAATTACAATGGTATTCCAAAGAGCACTTCTAGCTCAGCGGCACTGTCACTTGTGAACATTACCGGCCACCAGGAGGTGCTCAGTCAAAATATGTAGTTATTATAAATCTCTATTTTTTTTGTTTTTAGTTTTAAATATAATGTAAAACATAAAATGGATTAAAATGGATATGTTTTTTAATAATATTAAAAAAATTATGTAAATTGTTTGAATTGAAAATTGATTAAAATTAATTGAAAATTTGTTTTTTTTTTTTCGTTTCTTTTTAAATATTACTGTTAACTGGTTTAAAGGTAGAAAAACGTCAAAAAGTTAAACATCTTTCAAACATCAATTTAATAACTGGTTTAAAGGTAGATATTAAATTGATGTTTGAAAGATTTTAAACTTTTTGAAGTCTTTTATAAAAATATTGTTTCCTTTATTTTCTTCATCACGTACCGAGATATAGTTTTGATTTATTAATATTTCAATTTAAGTAAATTTAAGAATTAATACATTTTTTTTTGGCTGACCAGACACTGAAATATTTTTTTATTTTTTTTTTATATTTCATAGTTTTTAGCCTATTCTTATGGACCTTCTGATTTTTACTTTTACTACTTTTGATTATTATATTATGTATTATTAGTATTATAGTTCTATTACTTTAAATGGTCCTACGTATGCTGGTTATAACTCATGACCAGTTTCATTTTTCAACAAAACTTGGTCTCCTACTTCTAGTTAAAGATGTAAGGATTTACTGTCATAATATTTTTTTTATTGTTTATCTTATTTTCTTCTAATAACCTACGCGCTCTTTTGTAAGCTGTTCCTAATCTAAACTTAACTTCCTTAGCGTAATCATCTACATTGTAGATTGGAACTATGCTATTAAAGTGTTTTTGCCAATTGGATTGTTTGCCATATATTAATTCATATGGACAATAATTATGTGCCAAAGAAGGTGTGGTGTTAAAACAAAACGAAATATGTTAACAATACATCCCAATCTGTTTTATCAATTGATATGTAGGAACGAATATACTCATTGAAAGTTCTGCGACTTCTTTCTATTGTTCCTACGGTCTGGTAATGATGTGCTGTATACGTTATGTTGTCTATTTTTAAATATTTGCACAAGTCAATTACGATCAAATTTTTATATTCTGTTCCCATCTCCCTAATGAGCGTCTTCATTGGACCGTACTTCAGAATAAAAGATTCAAATATCGCTTTGGCAACGGTTGTTGCACATTTATTTGGGATTGGACTGGCAACTAATTGCGTGTCGTTCAACCTAGCTAGTCGTGTTTTTTTGGCGCTCTTACTTTAAATCATCCGGTCTATTTTTATACCCTTGCAGAGAGTATAATAAAATTGGTCAGATGTTTGTAACGCATAGAAATAATCATTTCCGACCCCATAAAGTATATATATTCTTGATCAGCATCAATAGCCGAGCCGATATGACCATGTCCGTCTGTCTGTTTCTTCATACTAAATCGAACTTAAATTTTGAGCTACTTGAATAAAAGTCATATCATTTTGTTCATTGATCATGTAAGTAAATCTAGTTTTAAGATTGGTCGGATCGGACAACTATAAGGTATAGAAAAATAGGAAAGATCAGAGGTACCTCGGTCAAATTTGTGTTGTTCAAAACAGTTCTCTTCTTTTGAGATATCCCAACCAAATTTGGCATACAGATGACAATTCTACCTTTACACCTTACCAGCAAGGTTGATTCAGATCGGATAATAAACATAAATCAATAAAATTAATAATCAACCCCCACCAGAAAAAGTATGTTTTTGTGAGAAAAACTTTTTTGTTTTTTAAAATATCTCAACCAAATTTGGTGTACAGATGAGAAATATACTTTTACATCATACCAGTAAGTGAATCAGATCGGATAATAAACACCGACATAAATCTATAAAATCAATGAATCAACCCCCATCAGCATCAGAATGTATGCATATGCTGCCAATTAAAAACGTTTTTATGTGCTTTCATATATGCATACACAAACAACATATATACAAACATACATATATGCGAACACGTGCTTGAAAAAACTACAAGCTGAGTGCGAAACAGAAAGAGACAGAAAACTATTTGTATTGTGTTCTTGTTTTCTTGAATTCGTCCGAAAATTTCAAGTGCGAGAAGCTGGACACTTGCAATTTATACCGAAATAGCGAGGCCGTGAATTTTAAGTTTGGTAGCGCAATAGGTAGAGATCGATTTTAGAAATGACAAGAGCGGAGGTTCAATTCTGCCCGTTGATGAACTCGAATTTTTTCTTACTCTTTCTTTTTTTTGCTTCAAATTTTTTTTAAATTTTATATTTCCAAAATTTAAAATACATACCTTGAATCCGACGGAGAATGTAATCAATTAATCTGCAAGGGTGTACAAACTTTGGCACGGTTTCTTTTTTTTAAATCATTTTACTTAAAAATAAAAATATTCCTGTGCACCACATTACAAACTGCCGTAAATTCTTGCTTTTTGTTTGTTACAACCAAATTTTTTTCTACTTTAACAATAACAACAAAAACAATAATTTTATTGAGAGCTTTGTTTATCTGATATTTTTGAAATTTGTCCACTATTACTTCATACGGTGCGTTAGCTTAACTTAGAATTGAAAGTAGATCAAATCAAAAGCAAATACTGTAACATAATCACAATTTACTCTTAGTCTGGAAACAGTTATTTAAATCGGAATGTAATAAATGTGTTAATGTTTCAAATTATTCAAAGTGTAGCAACAATGGCACGTGGTAAGCCGATTTGCAAAGAAATAAGAAGTTTAGCTCTAGATTATTATAAATCTGGGAACAGTTTTGGTGAAATAGCCAGAAAATTAAATCTGGCTAAATCATCCGTTCAAGGAATAATCAAAAATTTTGAAAAAAATGGCAATTTGCAAAGTAATATCTCAAATAGAGGCCGAACATCAGCAATAACAGCTCGTGATAAAAGAAGGCCAAAGTTTTAGAAATTTGGCATCAGAATGGTCTGATAAAATCGAAAAAGTGTTAAGCGTGAGCGTCCACAAACTATTACTCACGCTTGCAATTACGAGATATTGAATATGCTTTCTATAAAGTATGTAAAGGGATTATCTACGTTACATACTCAAAATTTTAAATTACTCTTAGGCCAAGGAAAAACCATTGCTTACGCTTCGCCAAAAGAAGAAACGTTTACAATGGTGTCGGGAACGGATGTCTTGGACTTAAAGGCAATGGAACTCCCACCATATTTAGCGATGAAGCTGAATTCGATGTGAGTGTTATTGATGCGCGAAAGAGAGTGATCAGAAAAAAAACTGAAGCGTACCATAAAGACTGCCTTAAGAGGACAGTTAAGTTTCCAGCCAGCATAATGGTCTGGGGTTGTATGTATGCCAAAAGGGTAGGACAACTGCATTTTGTTGATGAAACAGTTAACGCTGAAAAATACATCAACATACTGGAAGAAAGTTTGCTGTCATCAATTCCAAAACTGGCTGACTGAGGTGAAAACACTTTTCAACAGGATGGAGCATCATCTCATACTGCCCAACGAACCAAATCATGGCTGCAGTATAAAGAAATTGGGGTCTTTTGTCTAAATGTGAGGCTCAATATTAATATTAAAAAAAACTAGAAAGATGGACTAACTTCGGCCGTGCCGAAGTATATTAAACTCACAAATATCAAATATCGTGGCATTCGGTTGAAAAACAACAGAGTTATTGAAGTTATTGATCAAACTTGGTTGAAGTATTACGAAGTATATTAAACTCACAAATATCAAAACTCAAAAACAACAGAGTTATTTAGGATAAACCTTATTCCTGACCGATCGTTCCTATGGGAGCTATATTATATAGTCGTCCGATCGGGATTCCGAGATATACAATGCCTGCAGCAAAAAGGAGCCTATGTTGAAAATTTCAGCTCTGTAACTATTATGGTCTCGGAGGAGAAGCTGATGATCCAAACAGACGGACAGGGCTAGATCGATACGTCTATTCATTTTGATCAAGAATATATGTACTTTATATAGTCGGAGATTCTTCCTTCTGTGCGTTGCAAACTTCTGACCAAAATTAATATACCCTCTGCAAGGGTATAAAAATACATGTTTAATCAAATAGTATATATTTAACGCACCGTACGAATTAATAGCGGTCAAATTTTTCATATCAGATAAGCAAAGCTGCTCTCAATGAAATTATTGTTTTTGTTGTTATTGTTGAAGTAGAAAAAACAATGTTGCTCTAAAATTATAAGAATAAAATGATTTTTCAGAAAAGAATATTTCCTTTTGTTGCTTTCTGGACTTTATTTTGAATATTTTTTAAATCGGATATTGTTATCCGTGATAGGACGTCTGCCACGAAATTGTCCTTTTCCTTTAGATACTCAACAGTGAAATCGTATTGTTCTAAGTCTTATGTGTTATTGCGCAATGGATTGCTGTTAACTCTTGCTCTGTTGTTGATTTACTTTCACCTTTGGTGAATGAGCGTGAAGCATATGCAGCTGGGAGTTGCTTATCTCCATATTTTTGTGTTAGTACAGCTCCACAAGCGTATTTAATTGCATCTGTTATTATGCAGCACTTTTTGGTGAAATCTGGATATTTTAATAAGGGGGTTTAAATAAAGCCTTTTTTAAATAATCGAATGCATTTTGGCATTCATCGGACCACTGAAAGTTGACATTCTGTTGCCGTGAACAGTCAGCGAAATTTTTAATAAAACGTCTGTAGTAATTGGGACTGTATATTTTTCGATGAAGTCATATTTTTATCCTCAGGCACAATGCCTTGATCAGTACACTTAGAGAAGTCACTTGGTGCATAAAGAAGCTGCATTTTTCTGGACGTAATTTTAGGATGTGTTTCCTACACGAATCAAAAACATCTGTTAGGTTGTTGATCATGTGATTTTCGGAAAAAACAATGACTATTAAGTCATCCATATACAAGAATGCTTGTAAAGATTAAGTCCAGAGAAAGCTATTGTCATCATTCTTTGAAAAGAATCTGGAGCTATTTTAAGACCATATGGAAGTCTTGTGAATTGGTACGAGCCATTGCTCGTCGTAAAATACGTTAAATTTCTAGAATCTTATTTCAATTCTATTTGATGAAATCCAGACATTAATTGTAGACATAAAAAGTATTTGGCTCTACCCAATTAATCAAGAATATCATCTATTCTTGGCAGTGGCAATTCGTCGGATAATAATTTTTTATTAATTTGACGATAATCTGCGACTAATCGCCATCTCTTATTTTCAGACCCAGGAGGGAGACCTTTTTTGGGTGCAAGTAGTATACGACTATTGAACGGAAACTTTTTAGTCAGTTTCTTCAAGACATCTTCATGTCTGTTTTTGCTAGTATCTTGGACTAAATCATAGTTTTTGTTTCATCTATATTTAGGATGTTGGTTGAATTCGTTGTATTCAACACTCAGACAATAATGTTATCTTGATTGGAAATTGTATTTCTTCAATTTCTTGATTCGAGATCAAAATTACATGTTCTGCTGATGTTAATTTAATCTGTCTGGGGATTGGAAAGCTTTGTTCGACTAATTGATAGTCGTGAGGGATTATATACTTTCCTGTAGATAATTCTACAAATGCTAAACCTTTTGAAGAAATTGAACCTTCGCCAATTCCCGATATTTTTGTTGATATGTTAAGATTAACATTATCGAAGATATCGACATTTTCTTTTAATATTGAAATGTCTGTACCAGTATCTATTAACAAGGTAAGTATATTACCTGTTTTTATACCCTGTATAATAAAATTGGTCAGATGTTTGTAACGCATAGAAATAATCGTTTCCGACCCCCTAAAGTATATATATTCTTGATCAGGATCGAAAGCCGAGTCGATATGACCATGTCCGTCTGTCCGTCTGTTTGTTTCTACATACTTAATCGATTTTAAATTTTGAGCTACGTGAATAAAAGTCATATCATTCTGTCCGTTGATGTTGTAAGCAAATCAAGTTTAAAGATTGGTAGGATCGGACAACTATAAGTTATTGAAAAATAGGAAAAATCAGAAGTACCTCGGTCAAAATGTGAGATGTTCAAAACAGTTCTTGTGAGAAAAACTTTTTTGTTTTTTAAGATATCTCAACCAAATTTGGCACATAGATGACAATTCTACTTTTACACCTTACCAGCAGATCGGATAATAAACACCGACATAAATCAATAAAATCAATAATCAACCCCCATCAGAAAAAGTATGTTTTTGTGAGAAAAACTTTTTTGTTTTTTAAGATATCTCAACCAAATTTGGTGAACAGATGAGAATTATACTTCTACATCATACCAGTAAGTTTGATTGGATAATAAACACCGACATAAATCAATAAAATCAATGAATCAACCCCCATCAGCATCAGTATGTATGCATATGCAGCCAATTAAATACGTTTATATTTGCTTTTATATATGCGTACACAAACAACATACATGGAAACATACAAACATACATACATACATATATGCGAACACGTGCTTAAAAAAACTACAAGCTGAGTGCGAAACAGAAAGAGACAAAAAACTATTTGTATTGTGTTGTTATTTTCTAGAATTCGTCAGAAACTTTAGAGAGCGAGAAGCTGGGCGCTTGCATTGCAGTGAATTATAAGTTTGGTAGCGCAATAGGTAGAGATTGATTCTAGAAATGACGTGATCGGAGGTTCAAATCCGGCCGTTGGCAAACTCGAATTTTTTCTTACTGTTTCTTTTTTTGGTTCAAATTTTTTTTAAATTTTATATTTCCAATTTTTAAAATATCTTGAATCCGATATGACGGAGAAAGTAATCAATTAATCTGCAAGGGTATACAATTATATATTTATATAATTATATATTTAGGATTTACAAATATTCCTGAACTAAGATTGATATTGTATACATTCGAGTATCTTAAGGGATCCATTGGTTTTCCGAATTGCTTTCTATAGCTCGCACATTAGTATTATTGGTTAGATTGTGGCCTCTGTTCGAGTTGCCACGGCCTCTAGAGTCTCCTCTATTTGTGCCTCTATAATTACCACTTTAATTATTTTGATAATTATTATTTTGTGTTTTATATTTTTCTTGATCAGTAAATACTTTTTCTTGTTTTAGCTTTGCTTGGGTTGTAGTAGCCCCCGCTACTCTTGTACAACATTAGATATAGCTAGAGGTTTTCGGGAGAGATGTAATGATAAATAATTATTTTTTTTTTGTTTACTTCCTCAAAAGTACTAAAACAACTTTCATTAGATTGATCTTTTTTGAAAATTAATGTTTTTTGTCATGAAAATACAAATTTTTAAAATCGACAAGTTATCTTAACTCGTAAATAGGGAGAAAAGGCAACCAAAAGCAGCTTAGTTGAAAAGCTTGCTGGTAGGTCTAAAATACAAAGCCAAGTTTCCTCGCTCTTAGGCGAAGTACATACTGGTTTCAAATACGCTCTTTGTTGTTGCCTTCGGTCTTCTGGTTTCTCCTGTTGGCAAGCCCAACTGAGCTTTTGTGAGTGGGTATTTTCTAACGTTTGGAAACACCTCCAGGTACTCCTGGATGGAAAAGGAGGAGTATCGGGGCAGTCGTCCTTCATTTAGTTGGCTTGACTTGGTGCGTTAAGCGGTGTCGGTGCTTTTTACTCCGCTTTTATTATTTGTTGTTGTTGATGGTGTTTTATTTGCTGTTGCAATTCCAGTGGCTTTTCGTCTTTTTCTTATTTGTTATTTTGTCGTTTGCCGACTTTTGAAGTTTTCCTTATCTTTATCTGAAGCACTTGTGTTTTTTCTTTTCCATTGCTCCCGTTTGTAAAATTTTTGAGCAGCTTGTTGTTGTTTTCATAGGTTTGACTTGAAAGTTTTTTTTTTGTTTTATATCATAATTGTTTTATAATTTACATATTTCTAAAATGTAATGATATGCAGCTTCGTGACACTTGTCACGAATTGCTTTTATTGGTATTCATGTTGGGAATCTTCTCTTACTTTATTTAAAATCATTTCTTAGCTTAAATACATAAAGTTATTCTTATATGCTTGCTTACAGTTTTGTTGTCGGAGCGGCAGCTGAACGTGAGTACGTAGCATGTAGTATATGTGTATGTATATAGCCATTGGCTAACACTGTATTGCGATGGCCAAAGTGCTTACGCTCCAGTTCTCATGCTGATTTCCAGTCCACATAAGTGGCTGGTCATATTTGGGGCTTATGTAAACAAAGCAACAGAGTGTCGCGATGTTTGTGAATGAGATACTCTAGCCTTCGATTTGGGCATATGACCACTTCACATAGTGTATGCATATTGGATCCACTACAATACCGTGGGCATATGCTTATTATTTACAAACATACTACAGTAACCTAAATAACTCTGTTGTTTTCCAACCGAATCGAATTCTTAATACTTTAACTGAGTTTCATCAGAATCGGTTGAATATTTAATATAGCTGACATAGGGACAATCAAACCAAAACAATTTTCTTTATGGAAAACTCACCCGACCAACTCATAAACTTATAAATATAAATATAGAACAGGTCTCCTTCATGCAGACCATCTGATAACCAAGGCCTTGAGAACCAAAAAGAACACCTCTATCATCGCCCTTGACTTCTCTAAGGCTTTCGACAGAGCCGGAGTGCATACCATTATCGACCAACTAATTATCTGGAAAGTAGGCCCCAAAATCATAAACTTCGTCCAAAATTTCATGTGCAACAGAAAAATCCAAATTAAAGTTAGGAATGTAATCAGTCTCCCTTACCCACTTTTTAATGGCATCCCCAAAGATCCCCAATATCGGTCATTCTTTTCCTTATTGCTTACAATAAACTAGCAAACACCATCAGCCTACAAAAAGATATACAATTCAGTGCCTACGCCAATGATTTTGTCCCAATTATCCTCATCAATAAACGAAAACCAAAACTTTCAACCTTGTCACTCTATTAGCACTTGATACTCTGGAGCACTACTATCACTCCAAAAATGCCAGCACCTTCACTTCTGCCGAAAGCAGAACTGCTTCTGCAACATATGCAACAACAAACAAATCCCCCTAGTCTCCAACCTTAAAATCTCACAAGAACTTTTTAGAACAAATATAATTGTTGTTTTTCTTTACTTTATAGTTGCCTGATCCGATCAATGCATAAATTTGTTCAGTGTAATCGATCAAGGAATATAAAGGTTGTTTTTTTGTTGAGTGATTTTTTCTCCGTTTGGTGTGGCAATTCATCATGAATAGACTCACGCCTAAACAACGCTTGCAAATTGTGCAAATTCACTTAGAAAATGGTGCTTCAGTGCGGAACACTTTTCGTGCACTACGGCCAAAATTGCAAAACTCCGATTTGGCCACAACACGCAAATTTAATTAAAAACGAATTAAATAGACCAAGGAAAATTTTTTATTTTGTATAAATACACACAGCATCTGTGTTTTTAGTTGTTCATTTCTACTGTAAAAATCCACCAAAAATAATTTAACCACAAAAACAAATAAACATTAACAATCATTAAAAACTTATTGTTTATAAGAAAGTTTAATTTAATTAAAGCAAAAAATTTCCACAAGGATTTCCGATCCCATAAACTATATATATTCTTTTCTATTCTATTTGGAAACTTGGTAGACAAGCTTTTTGGACATACATACATATATTTTTGTCAAGTTTAAGATATGGTCGAATCTGTTGTGAAGGAGAAAAATACGGATGGCTTATATTTGCCAATCTCGGGAAGATGATAATTATTTTATTTTTTAAATTGATTTAAATTCCAGGACAACGTTATGCTTAAATTTAAAAAAATGCTAAGCTTTTGCAGTGGGACAGTGCGCAAAACAACATAAACAACATAAACATATACAACGTGTATACCCGGTTGTGGGACAGGTTTTGTTATGAACCTATTAAATATAGACGACTAACTCAAATTGGAATTCAATATATCGTTGGAAAGATAGTTCAATTACGCAACTTTTTCTTAAAGAGTGTATAGTGCTATTCATAACCCAATAATATTTAATACACTTTTTGTCAAAAAAAAAAGGTCCAGCTGTGGGCCGCCTTGAAAAATCCACAAAAATTGTTAAATTATTTGTATATTTGATAAAGTCTTTTCGATAAAAATAAATAAAAAAATTAACTGGAATCATTATTCTTAAATTGTGTGCATACGAAATGCTTGCCACTCGTGGTTGAACATTTTAAATGGACCGATCGCACGTGTTTTTCGCACTCTTTTGAGTAGGGCGATGTTAGTTTTTTTGACATAAATTTTAAACAATTATGCAAAAATCCTCATCCTCCTCTTCAGAGGTTTTGTGGCGCTTAACACGCAAGTTTGGTTTTTTGGCTAATTTAACTCTACGAGCCACCGTCTTTTCTTTCAGGGCAGTGCGATTCGCATGTCCGCATCGGCTTGCGTCCACGGTTTGACCGTGTTTGGGCAGCACCGGGTCACTCGATAGTTAATTTAAGTTCTAGTACCAGATGTGCAAAGGAATTCCAACAATTTATTATTTTTCAATACCGAAATGTTCTCAACGTTGTTTTTCACTATCGTCACATAGCGCTGTAAAGTGGTCTTGCTTATGCTATGACTCTCCGAAGTCGATTGATCGCTTTGATCCTGCACTAAGAAAATTTTAACCGCTTTCACTAAGGTATTTAGAAAAACTTCTTGGATGTTGGGAAATTTTTTTGGGGTTGACATAGCGGAAAACTCGAAATGAAAAGAAACACGTCCGTATTTCTCGCCAAAGTGACTCGAAAGGGAATTAATACAACTGTCATTAAGTTAAGGTAACAATATCGTCAATTATGTATTTTAAACTGTTTTATTCCTTTAAAACAAGTGTTTGTGCTTCATGAGCAAAAAACAGGTTGGCCCACATGGGGGCCCCTAATGTGGCCGGCAACTGGGCCTCTACAGTATTTTCAAAAAAAGCCTCAAATATCTTACGTTACGTATAGCACTTTTCTGCGGAATTGAATTATGGGTGACAAAATATAAAGAATAAACTATTTTTTAATCCATTACACAGTGACAGATTTTACGGAAACAGCGGCAGAAAATCAAAAAAAAAAAAGTGACCAATAAGAAATTTTTAACTTTTTTCCAATAAATAAATGTCTCACCTTATTAGAAACAATTTTCTTATATTTTTTATGCAACCCTAGCCTATCTGCGACCCTTGAAAGTCAGCTGTTGCTGTCGCATCGTTTTTGTTAACATTTTGATTGAAAGCCTTATTAATTTTGGTTGTGCTAAATATCGCAAATTAAAAAAGCAAAAACAATTATAAAATATGGAAAGCGTTCTTTAGGGTATGTAGATTTTAAAATTAATAGCCATTTGTTCCTATTTGCGTGTTTTGTCCTTCGTTTTATGTGTTATTGCTGGTTATGTTTCTTAGAAAAATGTAACTTAAACAAAATGTGTTTTGTGGAGTAAATGTTGTCAGCTTCTCGTTGCTACTCGCAGGTAACAATGTAATTATGTTCATTTGAATGTTCTTAACATAATGTAATTGATCATTTTTGCGCCTTTTAGCGCCTTTTTCAAATATTTGTCCATGCTGCAGACAATCTAGAATTTATTCATTCGAAGTTGTTGCAAGTTTGGATTAACACCGGCCGCAGAAATTGCAATTTCAAATTGGGTTATCGAAAAGCTTCCCACAAATATTGAGGATCTTGAAATGGTGGGAATTAGGAAAAAATATCTAACTTTGTATCCTACATAAAGAAGTATTTACCTAAATGCCAAAGGAAGATAAAAAAAATTTAAGGAACACCAACACCTCGATTCTAAAATGGTTTTGAATATTAAAAGAGGAGGATGTTCGTTTGGACGCCCAAGATTAACTTACAGTGAGGGCAGCAGTTGTTTAATACGAAAACTGGTTTCAGAGCCATGCCATGTCAATAACATGGAGGACATGTATCACCATCACCGTGCAATCGACTCGTCAGATCCATTGCTTTCTAGTAAATATTTTTTTTTAATAAAATTTATAAAATCATAAAGAATCCCCGCCAAGTATATTAGCACCTCTTGCTGAACCTAATCTTTTTCTCAAAGAAAATCAAAAGATTTGGTAAATACTAAACATAAAGCAGATTCGGATGAGGAAATCTTTAACATATATTGTTTTGAACTTGAAGCAGAATAGTTTTAGCGTAAATAATAAATAATTAAATTTTCATTATGAAAAGTGTGAATTTTAGTACATGACTTATATGAGCGGTATGGGTGGGCGTGGAAAGATCTTTCTCAAATTTTTTCCGAAATTTCCAAAAATGGCTATGATCAGTTGTACCAAATTTCAAGTCTATGTGAACCATAGTTTACTTTCTGCCGCTATTTACGTAAAATCTGCGACTGTGCATTGCATCAGATTTAAAAACTCGGTTTTCATAACAAATTTTCAATTTAAAAAAACCAAAAAAACTTCATTTGCTGATTTTCAACTCAATCGCTGGTATAGATATACGCGCTATATCTATTTAGACGGATATTAGCACTCTGTCAGTGTGTAGAATAATACAACTGCGACCATTGTCATAAGAACACTACACCTTGTTAAAATGTATTATAAACATTATAGCTCGTTTTTTTGTTGAGAATTAATTTATATTACAAGCTTATTCAAAAGAGTATGTCCTTGTAATTGTAACGTCTTTGTATTCTGTATGCCTATCTTACTATTGAATTGATCTTAATCAATCTTTTCATTAATAGTCTGGTCTAACGTGCAAATATTCCTCTTTCTTATGTTTATTTTAATTTTACGGAATTTAAAAAGCATTCGAGTTGATTTTCTGTATTCTTAACCCTGGGGAGTTCACAGTGATAGCTAACTCATTTGTGGTTGACGGAATTTTATTTTAACAACCCTTGTAACCTTACACTAAATATATTTTCGGTGAATGGATTAAATATCTCTGAAATCTATGTGTGACAAGGCCTCAGTCGCGTAATTTTATTATGAACAGGTACCATACAGAGAAGTTATAATCTTCCAGGTCTGGTTAATTTTGTAGATGGATTTTCATAGAATTCAAATTTAAGACTATGAGCCGAGTCACATTTCACTAAAAACTTTTCCATTTATGTAAGGTCTGAAGTATGTACGGGGCTGCTATTTAAATTTCGGCAATAGGAAATAAGAGCAAAAATCTAAATTTTCTCCCTGATGATCAATACACTTTTCCAGTTGTTCAAACCATTGCACAGTGGCAGATTTTACGAAAATAGCGGCATAAAGTAAACTATGGTTCACATAGACTTGAAATTTGGTAAACTGATCATAGCCATTTTTGGAAATTTCGGAAAAAATTTGAGAAAGATCTTTCCACGCCCACCCATACCGCTCATATAAGTCATGTACTAAAATTCACACTTTTCATAATGAAAATTTAATTATTTATTATTTACGCTAAAACTATTCTGCTTCAAGTTCAAAACAATATATGTTAAAGATTTCCTCATCCGAATCTGCTTTATGTTTAGTATTTACCAAATCTTTTGATTTTCTTTGAGAAAAAGATTAGGTTCAGCAAGAGGTGCTAATATACTTGGCGGGGATTCTTTATGATTTTATAAATTTTATTAAAAAAAAATATTTACTAGAAAGCAATGGATCTGACGAGTCGATTGCACGGTGATGGTGATACATGTCCTCCATGTTATTGACATGGCATGGCTCTGAAACCAGTTTTCGTATTAAACAACTGCTGCCCTCACTGTAAGTTAATCTTGGGCGTCCAAACGAACATCCTCCTCTTTTAATATTCAAAACCATTTTAGAATCGAGGTGTTGGTGTTCCTTAAATTTTTTTATCTTCCTTTGGCATTTAGGTAAATACTTCTTTATGTAGGATACAAAGTTAGATATTTTTTCCTAATTCCCACCATTTCAAGATCCTCAATATTTGTGGGAAGCTTTTCGATAACCCAATTTGAAATTGCAATTTCTGCGGCCGGTGTTAATCCAAACTTGCAACAACTTCGAATGAATAAATTCTAGATTGTCTGCAGCATGGACAAATATTTGAAAAAGGCGCTAAAAGGCGCAAAAATGATCAATTACATTATGTTAAGAACATTCAAATGAACATAATTACATTGTTACCTGCGAGTAGCAACGAGAAGCTGACAACATTTACTCCACAAAACACATTTTGTTTAAGTTACATTTTTCTAAGAAACATAACCAGCAATAACACATAAAACGAAGGACAAAACACGCAAATAGGAACAAATGGCTATTAATTTTAAAATTTACATACCCTGAAATACGTTTTCCATATTTCATAATTGTTTTTGCTTTTTGAATTTGCGAAATTTAGCTCAACAAAAGTTAATGAGGCTTTTAATCAAAATGTTTACAAAAACCACGTGGCAGCAACAGATGACTTTCAAGGGTTGCAGAAAAGCTAGGGTTGCATAAAAAAAATATAAGAAAAACGTTTCTAATAAGGTATCTTTTACCATCTTGAACTTCAACTACCAAAAATGGTCGGTCCCTTAAATTTTGGGTCCAATTTAGTTTGGTGTCTTTCCTCGTTTTTAAGAAGGACACAATCACTAACACTGTGACTAACTACTGTTGCTTTGTCTTTATCAAATGTCATCTTGTTGTACGACGTCAAGGCTTTCATATTATCACCAGCACGATTTTTAACACTCGTCATGTCTACTTCTAACTCGGTTTCGCAAGGTGGAACCAATCCCAGAGGTAGAGCCTCCTTCCCAATCAGCATCTCAAGAGGACTTGCTGTAGTTGCACGATTAACTGTGCAATTGATTGCAAGTTGTACCTCGCCAAGAGCGTCTTGCTAGGATTGGTGACTTGACTCTACCGCAGTTAATCAACTTTTTAACGTGCTCATAACCCGTTCCGCCTGGCCGTTGGCACGGCTCATACCCGTTGCAATTAGATGCAGTTTAATTTTTTGAGACGAACAGAATTCAGAAAATTTTGAACTAGAGAAACACCTACCCTGGTCAGCTATGATACGATTAGGTATCCCAAATAAAGAAATTGATGATTTCATAGCGTTTATACAACTCTCGGCATCTAACTTCAGAGTGTGATACAAATAAACAAATTTTGTAAATCCATCGATTTGTACGATGACATACTCCTTTAAATCACTTACCACTTAGCTTTCCAGTTATATCCACGTGAACAGTATGCCAGGGTGTACTTGTTTTTGGAATTGAATAAAGCTCGGCTTGTACTTTCCCTAAAGGGGTCTTAGAAGTTTTGCAGTTATCGACAAATTTACGGACATATTTATTCATTTTATCAAACCGATAAAATTGATAGACTTTATCAAGCGTCTTTTGCCACCCAAGATGCATAATAGATTCATGTACCTGATTTATAACTGACCATTTCTACCATCTTTTTGGATTTTTCGATGCAACACGCCCTTTCGCAGATCATAAGTCTTGCTTAAATCCTCAGGTAGATTATTTGATTTTAACTTAGCAACTATTTCAACTATTTCTGGGTCTAATTGCTGTTCAGCAAGAAGCCAGTCGTTTGAAATTTCGCCTAAATTTATACGTTTTTCGGTTATTTTTTTTCTAACACGAGTTGTGGCTTTGAAGGAACTAGATTCCTGGAAAAGAAGTCTGCATGAGCCATGCGTTTTCCCTCTCTATATTGGATATCAAAATTGAATGATTGCAGATAGGCCCACCAGCGATGAACTCTTGGCGTTAAGTCTATCTTTGTCCATGAAGCCTTAAGCGAATTACACTCAGTATATACCACAAACTTTCGCCCAAGCAGATAATGACGAAAGTGTTTTACAGAGGCAACCACGGCCAATGTTTCCAACTCGTATGAGTGATATCTAGCCTCAGAGGGCGAAGTTGTTTTGCTAAAATATTCCACCACATGAGGACTATCATTAATAAGGTGTAGGAGTATTGCACCATATCCACAGGAACTGGCGTCAGTGTGTAACTCAATGGGGCATTGTGGGTCAAAAATTACCAAAACATGTCCGTTTATAAGGACAGTTACTTTTTTTTGAATATTCTCGAGTTCAACATCCCAGACAATACTTCCTTTTCCTGACGTAAGAGAATAGAGTGGCTTCATTATTTTGGCGAAATCGGGTACAAACTTGCGAAAGTAGGAAGCCAGACCAATAAACTGTCGCAAACTGGAAACAGTCTGCGGAGGTGGTAATAAACTTAATGCAGTAGTCTTCTGTGAGTTTGGCTTAATCTCGCCTGCTTTCACTTCGAACCCCAAATACTGTATCATTGTTTTCAGAAAAGAGCATTTCGAGATATTGAACATGAATCTAGCCCTTGTCAGAATGTTCAATACTGTTCTCAATCTTTCCAACCCTAACTCAATTATTGGTGACACGATCATAATGTCGTCCATATAGACAATTACATATGAATATGCAAGATTGCCTAAAGCTTGCATAACTGTCCTTTGAAAAACGGAAGGCGCATTTTTGAGTCCGAAAGGCATTGTAAGAAATTCGTTTTGGCCATCCGGAGTCACAAATGCAGTATATTCAACGGAATCGGGGTGAATCGGAATTTGGTGAAAACCACTAGCCATATCTAAACAAGTAAAGTAATACGAACCACGCAACCTATCAATCTGATCACTAATGAGCGGCAAGTGGTATTTGTCAGCAACGGTATTTGAGTTTAATTCTCTGTAGTCAATACATAAACGATGAGACCCATTTTTCTTTTTTACAAGCAACATAGGACTTGCATACGGAGAACAACTTGGACGGATAATGTTACATCTAAGTAACTCTCTTAACCTCTCACGCACTATCTCTCTCTCTTCTGGACTGAGCCTATACGGCCGACGTTGCACAGTTTTGTTGGGGTCAATTAGTCGAATTCTCATTTCTCTGTATTAACTCGTGTGTTTGGGATCCCTTTAGAAAATGCTGAGGTATAATTTTTAATTAAACTTATTAATTTGCCTTTATCAGCATCGGCCAATTCAGTATCAATTTCGTCAAGATTAATTGGAGAATCAGTAGCAGCACAAATATTTACAGATTTTGATTTTACAAATTTAAACACATTTGGTAAAAGCACAACATTGAAACCCTGATAAAGGACTTCACGTCCATCGTGACATCGTTCTTCAAGTCCTCATCTCGAACAACGTGAAATAATATTTCTATCATGTTTTCCTTAATGGTAACCTGACTGAGAATTTGCATAGTACTATAAATACCGGCATCGCCGATACCTTTTAGCAGCATTACTATATTATTCTTGCGCTTTCCGGACAATCTGCCACTTATCTGTTCTCTTATCAAGGAACATTCTGCACCAGAGTCGAAGCAAATTGGGTAGCTCTCACCTCGATGTAACATGACTCCTGTTGGCTCAGACACAAATCACTGGTTTACATTCTTTTGTTTTGTTGGGACGTCACTTCCAGAGCATCGGTTCGCAAAATGCCCGTGTAGGAGATTTATGTTATTATTAGCCATAATAAGCTTGCTTCCTTCTAGCGGCTGTTCAGTTAAAATGATATCTGCAGTCGCACACCACTTTGAAGCGTCTATGCCTGCGGCGTTGGCAAAAAATTTCGGCAATGTGACCTCACGCTTTTGTTGTTGTTCTCATGTTGAAGCTTGCATTGTCTTTACAAACTCCAACATATTTTGATTTTGCATTTGCAAAATTGCGCGCCACTGTTCTTCAGTAAATATAGGGGGTAGCGCCGATCCCACTTCTGATGTTGGATTCTCCTTTTGAATTTCACTTTGCATTTTGTTTTACTTTACTTCACTTATTTCACTTTTCAAAACTGTTACGTTTGCTCTAACACGAATTCCCCGTTGCTTTGGAAATCTGAATGGGCCTTCTCTCCGATTAGCAAGGCCTTTTATACCCAATATAGCCCTCTCACTCTAACCAAGCAACCGGGGACTACGTTCAACAAAAATATAACTGGGTCTCACTCTCTCAAACTTTCGGACAGAAGGTTTGACTAACCTTTTGTCGTACCTGTATTGCAAGTCATTAATTGAAATAACAATTCTCAAGCATTTCCCCTACACCTTCAAACTCATATGACATTTTCTTCCAGCATCATAATAATCTGACTGTACCAATATGTGTAGTAGGTAGAGCTCAATCCTAGAAATGAAAAAATGGGCGCGGGTTCAATCCCGGCCGTGGCGAACTCAAATTTAGTACTAAATTGCATAAAATAAAATGTCTGTGCTCAAACAACAAATGTTTGAACCCTCCTGCACCCCATAACGTATTCCTTTCATAATGTCATGCAGGTTAAATGTACGGGCTACATTGCCATGGTAAGGGATAGTTTGGAGCACGTGGGAGGGCTTAAATGGGGATGTGACTTATGCCGAGAAATCGAAATCGAAATGAGTTTTTATGGGACAGACCAGGGGTACATTCAGGAAACTGTCCACTGGTTCTAGAAAGCTCTACCTGACCACAATTTGGTTTCGACCACATTCTCCATTGCTACAAACAAACCCGCCGCAGCTAATTTCGTTTTCCACCCCCTCCCTGCAAGGCGGTCGTTAAGATGAGGCCATTTTCGTTTAACCAGGAAATAGTCTCCCTTTGCAGACGAATCTAGCTATACTTTCCGATAAGTCTAGCAAATGTCCAATCTAGGGAATATTGCCAATAGGGATCCTGTCAGAGGCTTGTAAACGGACACTCAGATTGACTCAGCACTGTTATTAATGCTGTGGTTGATCCTATGTCTGGTTTCAGTACACCTCCAATAGGCATTCCTCCGAAGAAATACATATTTGTTCGATCCCGATCGTCGGATCACGTCTTAGCTTTCATTAAGACAAAAGTTGAAGCCAACAAAAAATCGTTGGAAAAATTCAAATTTAAACTATTCAAGGGAAATCTTTTTTTTTTTTAAATCAGTGTCCCGTTCGAACTATTTAATTGTATTTGTAATAAGAGTTTTTGACCGGATCACATTTTAGTTAAAGAGTACACGGCCAAAAAGAAAACTCGAGATCCGGTAAGGCTTTCTATCCCCGCCACTTCAGCTTCTGCCGGACCATCAGAATCTGCTGGTGGTTCAAAAAACTAATCTTGTCCCTTTGTCTGGCCTATCAGAATGTAAGAGGACTTAAATCTAAGCTTCCTAGACTATCTGTAGATAGTTTAGTATTTGATTTTAATATTTTAGCTTTTACAGAGACATGGTTGAAACCTGATATTGGCGATGCATCTCTTCTATCTTCAAAATTTTCAATTTTTAGGCGTAATTGGACCAGTAGCGTAGGTGGAGCAGTTTTGATAGCAGTTGACTCTACCTTACCCTCTGACATTATTCATATTTCTGAATTTTAGGAAATCGAGTTTGTTGGAGTTAAGGTTAGACTTAAGTCCTTTTCCGCATACGTAACATGTTCTTACCTTCCGCCACAATCCGACATGTCATTATATAACAAGCATCTAGAGTCAATTTAATATGTTTCTTTGATGATGATTTTAATTTGCTTTAAGTTCAATGGTCCCCTTCAGATGAATCTTCTTGGTTGCTTGCTTCTACATCACATTTCTTTATCGTAGGCCTTTGAACTGCCCTTGGCCCAGATAAACTCTGTCCGCAATAAGAATGGAAGATCTTTGAATCTGATATTTGTGTTTGACTCTTCCAACTGCGCAGTTTCTAAAACTGACCTTTTAGTCCTGCCGAAAGACAAATTTCACCCAACTTTAAAATAGACTATTAGTTACCTTTTCGAGTACCAATTGTTGGCGTTAGTACAAAGTCCAGATCACGTAACTTTCATAAAGCCATCTTTCCTAAACTCTATACAATTGTTTCCTCTATAAAATTGCTTAGACATGGAACTAGCCATTTCTATATTTTATAATACTCTTAATTCGCTTCTCCCATACAAGACCCCGTTGTTGTATCATCGACCCACCTGGTTTTCTTTTGGGTTATCTTAGTTAAAGAAATTTCATTATTAAAAAGAAAAGATAAAATGTACAAGAAATCACGTCGTGCTTCCGATTTCGCTTGTTATTTATGAATATATGATTTTCAACACGCAATACTATTAGAATTACCTTCAGTGCACTTTGGCCGATTTGTCGATTTTTGCGGCATAAAGTCTAAAAATAAAGCTAGAGGCCTAGTTTTTTTTTTTTAAATGTTCGTTATATTTTACTCTAATTTCGGATTTTTTATTTCGAAAATCCTTTATTTTTCGCTTGGCCGCTGATAAGTACATTTATTTTGGAAAAGATTATAAATGTTCAACTAAAATAGAAACAAAATAAAAAGCTTTATTTTATTATAGTTTGACATAATATTTAATAAAAATATATGCGATATAGTCAAACCGTCTTTATTAATCTGCCCATATAAAAACGACGCGCCGTTACAGCGGTAGCGTTGCGATTGTTGTTGTTCCAAACATCGGCAAGCGTGCTGTTGGTAATCGCAACGAGAACTTCAAGTGCATTTTTTGTCTAAACGGAGGAAAACGGGGAAATAAGGTTGTTACCACATGAAACTAAACCTGCCCTGGCCTGCTCTTCCTATAGAAATACTTCACGGAGCACGATTAAAATTGTTAGAATTTTAGTACAAATACAAACAACAACAACACTGGACAATAACAACAACACAAATATTTATGTATTTTTGTCATAAAATATATATTATACATACCTTGATCTTTGTTTTCCATACTTAATATATTTAACTGGATAAAAACATCCGGATACTGATCGATTGCAAAAGAAGTAAAGTTTTCGCGGTGATTTTTACAATCAATAGCTGGTTGCCATCATCTGTTTTTAAGAGGTTGCCACATAAAGAGATTTACCAACCAGCGAAAAAAATTTTTTTTAAGCTTACTGACGTGTTTACTATTAATAAATAAAAATATTTTTTTAATATTCCACCATACATTTTTTGACTTTATGCCACTTTTTTTGAAAATCGCCCAATGTGCAGTGTTGCAAATTTGAGTTCTCACAAAATCCTAAATTGCTCTATAACTTATTCATGACTGATCGTTCCTATGGGAGCTATATGATGTAGTCGTCCGATCGGGATGATTCCGAGATAAACAATGCCCGCAGCAAAAAGGAGCCCATGTTGAAAATTTCAGCTCTGTACATGGTCATATCGACTCGGCTAGTCATGCTGATCAAGAATATATATACTTTATATAGTCGGAGATGCTTCCTTCTGTGCGTTGCAAACTTCTGACCAAAATTAATATACCCTCTGCAAGGACATAAAAAGTTCGGTTCTTAGCGTGCCTAATTTAGTAAAATCAGTGTACTCTCCTGGCCCCGGTTTGATACCAGTCTGTGTACTCAGCCTTTGCGCAGAGGCTTTATGTAAACCAATTCTAAAACTATTTGTGTTGCTCTTTGCTATATTTATAAACGATCTTCTCTCAGTCATAAACCACTCTCATGTCTTTATGTATGCGGATGACCTTAAGATTTGTTTTAGTTTTAAAGACATTCCCTCTCCGTTTCGGTTCCAATCTGACCTTTACAACTTCCAGTGTTGCTGTGAATATAACTTATTAGACCTCAACACTTCTAAATGCAGTGTATTAACTTTCAAGAGTAATACTCCACAGATTGTAACTGTAACCTATTTTCTTAATAAATATTTAATTGAACTGCAAGGGTGTACAAACTTTGGCACTGTCGAAGTTAGCTTGATAACAGTTAGTTAGTTTGATATTTTGTCAAATATTTCATTGTATAGAATATTAATACTTTCTATCTTTCAGGCTGAACCAATTCGTGTTGTGGTAACAGGAGCGGCTGGGCAAATAGCTTACTCATTGTTATACATGATCGCCCGTGGCGAAGTATTTGGTAATAATCAACCATTAATCTTGCATTTATTGGATATACCGCCTATGGTTGGAGTTTTGGAAGGTGTTGTTATGGAATTAAATGACTGTGCATTGCCTTTATTGCTCGACGTTGTACCTACAACAGACCCGAACGTTGGATTTAAAGATGTATCGGCTGCCTTTCTTGTTGGTGCTATGCCTCGAAAGGAGGGAATGGAACGAAAAGATTTGCTCTCTGCGAACGTCAAGATATTTAAAACACAGGGAGAGGCGTTAGACAAAGCAGCTAAAAGAGACGTAAAGGTTCTTGTTGTTGGAAATCCAGCAAATACGAATGCTTTAGTCTGTGCAAAGTACGCGCCTTCAATTCCTCGAGAAAACTTTTCTGCAATGACACGGCTAGATCAAAATCGCGCTACATCCCAAGTAGCAATGAAATTAGGAGTACCTGTCTCTAATGTTCACAATATTATTATTTGGGGTAATCACTCTTCCACTCAGTACCCAGATGCTGCTCATGGACAAGTTACTATTGAAGGGACTCAAAAGTTTTTGTCTGAAGCTTTCACTGATGAAAATTATCTGCATGGTCCTTTCGTTGAAACTGTTCAGAAACGTGGTGCGGCTGTAATTTCTGCACGTAAAATGTCATCAGCCATGTCGGCGGCGAAAGCTGCTTGTGATCATATGCACGACTGGTGGAATGGCACTGCACCAGGCAAGTTTGTCTCGATGGGTGTGTTTTCCGATGGCAGTTACAACTCTCCTAAGGATGTAATTTTCTCCTTTCCCGTGGAAATTAAAAACAAGCAGTGGAAAATCGTAGAAGGCTTAAAGCTAAGTGGTTTTGCTTCATCGAAATTAAATATAACAGGCGAAGAGTTACAACTAGAAAAAGATGAAGCTCTGTCTGTGTTAGACTCGGGCGCTTCAAATTTGTAGCAATGTTATATGCAGTACACTGCATATATCAGCGCCTTTAGAAAAAGTGATTTGCAATAAAACATGTTTTGAAAATAAAATAATACATTTTTTTAAGCATGGAAACCCGGCCTTTTTTTGAAAATCCTAAGCAAGAAATTTAAAACACCAAATAGCCGAAATACTGTTGTGTACGTAGATGAAACATGTTAATGTTTTTTTCTAAATAGATATATTAAATACAGTAAATTTTAAATGGGATACAGTATATCGTAATGCCCAGGCCTATAGATTAAAAAGACTTTGGGCTGTGAGCCTTCAGGGAAATCATGCGCCTTCACTGTTCCACCCTCTCCTCTATCTAAATATTCCACACGCACACCAGCACCCAATGCTGTGCATAGAGCAATAATATGGATGTGATCCGATTCTTTGTACATGGGCTCAACTTCTTGATGACGAAACTCTTCAATGGTAAAGCTGCCTTCAATAAAATTTTGATAAAAATCTGCCTCTTCTTGTAGTTTTCCAGATGTAATGAGCCGCAAATAGACCACCACATAATCGGAATACCCTTGCTCGTTAAAAATCTTATGAAGTTCAGTTTGGATTTTTTCCGAACCCCCAACGCCTTCTTCGGGACAAACTCTTTTCACAACTTCCATAAACTGTTTTATATAAAAAAAATTATTAAAATTTATATATGTATACCGCTGGTGTAATTACATTTTTACTTACAGTATCGTGAAAATCTTCTAATGTGAAACTAGGAAAACCAAGTTTAATCAGATTACTTTTGGACTCTTCGGCAAGTTTAAGAAAGTCATGGTACGCACTGCTATTAGATGTTAAATACTCTAGATACGAGTAAGCAAAAGCTCGAAAAAAGCAATTCCCATCCGGACGAGTTCGTCTGATATATTTGTACTTTTTCGATAGATCTTGAATTTTGGCTGTGAAAATGTCATCACCATTATATTCATCTTTTAGACATGATAGTGGCAACTGGTCGCCGACTAAAGGAGTGGAATCACTAATCTAAACAAAAAGCATGTTTAAATTTCAGCACGTGTACATACATAAAAAATATTCCATTAACCTCCTTTTCTATTTCACGCTGCTGTTGAATTATCAGTTCGTCTTGATTTCCATCATTGGACTTAAACGTTTCCATATCTCTACCAATGCATATAATAAACACGATGCACTAAAAAGAAATAGATATATGTATGTGCATCACAACAATTTTTGGTTTTCATTTAAGCACCCTTGACGAAATAATTAGAGAAACATTTAAACATTTGTGTTTTTGTGAGAAATGAGACCTTCACGATTTCGATAATTTTAATTCATAAAATTTTATGTTTATTAGCCTATTCCCACAGAGCAAAATTTTCTGTTACTTGACACGGCTTTATTCAATTATGTATCGAAAGTATCCCATTTTTTGCGGAAAATGTAAAAGACTGATAATATGTAAAAAAAATGTCCAAGAACACATAAAGGGTGTGAACGATCAGTACACCAAAATATTTCGGTAGAGTTAAATATGAAATAAATATATAAATATGTATATAAATATTACTATCGAATTTAATTAAATTCAGTTGTCTGGTGAAAACATTGAATATTTGTGTTTTGCACTGTGACTTAGTTTAAATATTATTTATCAGCTGCTTTTCGATGATTTTTGGAGGTACTTCAGTAACCTAACTTTTTTTGACATCGAATTTAAAAATTCCTGCAATTGAGGATAATAGTTTATAATAGTTTGTGACGTTAAGTATAACAGTACAAAATTATTTAGTAATTTTTATATTTGCGAACCTAGATCCATCACATCTAATCACAGCAACTAAAAACTCAACTGTTATGTGATATTAACTGTTAAATATACTCCGTGAAAGATACGTCTACATAATATGTTGTGGTTTTAAGTGCTTTCTGGTAACGTGTTAAATTTTAACGTTCTGAACTTTTACTTCATTAAACTTCAGTTATTTACTCCATGTGTATTAACCTAATATACGTAAACTACTAATAATGGTACAGTGTTGGTACAGCTTTAAAATTAAACTGTGCCTAAAAAATTTCTGCCATCATCTAATGTGCTAGCTGCATGACAACAATCATAAAAGCGACGTACAGTGGGGCCATCGCTCATTTCGCTTGTGAAAAATCATATCTTCTAAAATTTAAAAAGCATTTGATAACCAATTCCTCAAGCTTCAAATTGAATGGTTGCCTAAGGTACCACGTGCGCGGGTTACTTTGATATTTAAGGTCAAAGTTGAAAAATATTTCTGAGCATATTTTACCCATAAAATTCGCTTAAATAATTTAAATAATTTTTTAATGTTTTGTTTTAATTTTTTATTGAAATTGCGAAAAAGAAAAATTTTATTTTGATGATTTTTTTTTAGGTTTTTTTTAATATTTTATATTGATGGCTCAGTTTCATTTTACGCACATGCAAATTTGCATGCGCTCTTCTTTTTCCTTGTACCTGGCACGCGTTTTTATCGCGAGGTTGCATTGGTTTTTTGGATTTTTGACAAATTTGCGCAAAAATGCTCAAGACTGCACTATATAGGTCTGATAGGTGAATGTTTACTCTATCACATGTATATGGTTTCATCGTGTATCTAGGTGTACCTCTGTTGATTCTACTCCATCAAATTTTAAAAAAGTCGAAAATTTAGTCAACTTTTGAAACGCCTATAATTTACTAAGTATTTCAAATTGCATTAAATTCTTTACAACGAATAACTAAAAAATGATCTAATTTTCGAATAAAGTAAAAATATTCAAGATAAGTTGCTTAATTCGGCCAATATTCAGTTTTAAAGTTGCGAGTTTTAGCAAAAATCTAGCACCCACAATTCTCATCGGATTTCTAAAATATTTTGGATCCATAAGTTCTGAAGTATTATCTGTCGATTTTATTATTCAGTTTTGCCCAACGCGAAGGTGAAAAAAAATTTTTTTTGGTCAACTATGCGGGCAGATGCCCCACAGTGCAGCGTCGAAACAATATAGTTAAACAAAACTCTCGTCTAAGTTTAGAAAATAAAATGTACCTATTTAGAACAATCTTCTAAGACCCATAGCTTTAAAACCCAAGTCTTACAAAACAAAATATTAAAATGAAAATTTAATCTCTCCTGGCATGACCCCACTTTAGAGCTACACAATATTGCTGGAGTCGAGCTAGCGTCAAATAGATTGACTAAATTACACACAAACTTTATAAACCGTTGTAGTTATTCAACTTATCCGCATTTACAAAATATATAATAGAACATTATAGGCCATAAGTCTTTATAAATTTTTGTTTTTAAGGTTAGTTTTTTTTTTAAGTCAATTTATGAGGTTTTTGTATATACGTTTCCCTCAAAAAAAGTGTCTCTAAATGTAATTAAATTTCCAATATAGATTAGATAGATACTGAAGCAAAAAAAGTTCACGGCCATTATTCTTAATTTTCATATGTAGTAGATTTTTTAATAAATATTTCTTATATATCAAATCATTAATATAACATAATTCTATGACTTATTTAATGTCTTTCCATTCTAAGTGCTTGATTGATTCACGTATTTGGTGTATTACAGACCAATTGATAAAGATTAAGTTCCACTAGTTTGCTACATTTGTTGATTACGAAATCCTACTACTATTTTGCTATATTTTTTGATTATGAAATCTTTAGTTTATAAGTTTTTGCAATGTCATCTGCAATAGAATTTTCATTAACTTATTAACAATAACAATATAAATTTGACTACTCAAGGACAATTGCAATTTTTTTTTAATGTGTCACAATCTGCACGTTGGGCAAAAAGGAAAGACGCAATCGGTAGAGAATACTTCCAAAAGATTTTCAAAATCGGTTAACAATTATGGGTGCTAGTGGTCGCCAAAGTTGAGACATCTTTAGTTTTTTTAAGTGTAAATGATAATTTTGACAAAAATTCACTACTTTTAAACTGAATATTGAGCGACGTAAACAATGCATCTTAGATATTTTTTTATTTTCTGAAAAGTTTCTAATATGTTGCATAAATTTCAAAAATCACAAAAATTAATAGAAAAGTAAACGCGTTTATGAAACATACTAAATATTGGTACTTTTTGAACTTTGGTGGAATGGAACTAACAAGAATCAACCAGTATCAACGCGAGACCACATTCACTAGATAAATGAAATATTTGCCTTTCATATGAGTATAGTCTAAATGTGCGGAGTAGTACGGTGCAAACACAAAATCAATAAAAATAAGGAAGAAGACGGGCGTTTGTTAATTGATAATAATGAGTAACATGGTATTAAAAATACTACCTGACTATGCATAAACTTTTGTGGAGTTCCCCATTTATCTAAACTGAATCCAAATCGATACTGAATATAGTATAGTTTTTTATCTAATTAATACAAACGGGGTTATATAAAATTTGGTTTACCTCGTTGTACGTTATGTTTGTAGCTTCGAACTTTATTCCATCAATGGTTACCGAACAATTGTTGATTGAAATTTTAATTTAATTAATTAATCTTGCTCTGCTACATGATGGGATTATTGTCATGTTTTTTGCGTTGGTTATCAGAATGTGTTGTTCTTCTATCCTTTAAACATGTTCCTCTTCGCTGATATCTCTGAAATCACAAGTCGCTGTTTGATTCTCCAGTAGATCTTTTATTCAATGGTTGTAGACGTTGTCTTCTGCTGCTGCGCTATCGCAAATAAACAGTTCATGGGTTCGTGGACATTTTTTGCTTAAAGTATCGAATATTGCCAGCTAGGTTATGAGTTACAATTTGGTAAGACTAACATTTTCGTTATATTAAATGGTAATGGAATAACATGAATAAGTTTATAAAGATGTGGGTGAAAAATGGGTACTTTTATCTTAAATATAAAAATGTTTTCTTTAATATAGGTTTCTAAATCTAATAATCTGTATAGGTGTTCGTCTGATCTTATTGTTACATTTCGGTCTGTTATTATTTTTTTTATTATTAACAATTCTTTTTCGTCTAATATGAATTTTGGTATGACGTTTATTTTTGCCAATAATATGCTCTCTGCAATGTTATTTATATGATTGTACATTAGATCAAGATTTACGTTAATTCTGGTGATATATTGCAATAAATGAATTTCATTATCTTCTTGTGTTAAAGATTTAAAAATATTATTTTTATAATTTTTTATGAATAATTTTATGTTTTCTTTTTAATGGTAATGTGTTCCGTAATGTTTTTAAATCTTAAGGATATTTCTTTATTGATTTTAATTGTTCATTGGCATTCTGCAACAGGTAGTTTTCGTTTTCCTGTACTTTATTTAATTCTTGCTTTATCTTTTCTTGGTCATTAGCGTTCATGTTACCTGTAACTACTTTAATTAGGCTACCTAGTCCGTTAACTAGACCTCCTTTCGATCTTTCTTTTGGAATTAACGTTTTCAATTTTATTCTTACTTGGTGTAATTTTGCTTTGACCGCCTTTACTATTTCTCCCGAGAATGTGTCTTGTATGATTTGAGCCAAATTTAGTTCAAAATGTTTTAGATTTTTTGGAAATTATTTAGATCTATTTTGTGAATTAAATTCCTATGCGACCTAATGATTTTAGCCTACTTTAAATTGAAGAAGTTTCTCATTCTCGGTCAATGGCAGCACTTTCAGCATTTCTGCTTGAATCTGGGGGTACCTGTAAAGTATTTGATTTGTTATTCTGTGTTCTTTTTTTGATTTTGGACTTGTGAATTTTTTAATTTTTGTGTGTTTTTAGTGTAATTCCTTTGTGTTGTAGAACTCGATGCTTAGAGAAACGTGATGTTAATTTATTTCTCCTATTTTCTTTCCTGAATACTATTTCATCTGGTTCTAATGTTTTCGGGTTATTTCTGTTTTCATTTGTTCTTTCTATCCTGTTCTTCTTAATATTTTCCATTTCTTGCTTGAGTTCTGGATGGATTATATTTTGGAAGCTATTTAATTTTTGTAAATAGTCGTGTTCAATATTGAATGTGATTGTACTGTCGAAGATGTGAGGTCTGCCTTAAAATATTTCGTATGGCGTATGTTTTAGTGTTGAGTGAATGGCGTTGTTATAAGTAATTAATGTTTCTGTTAGTATGTCGTTGTGCTCGTATTCCAGTTTTTTAACTTTTCTTTTATTTAATATAGTACGATAGATTTCCGTTAGGAAAGAATGAAGTCTTTCGACGGGAGAATTGCTAAACGATTGTTGGACTGAAGTAACATGCAATTGTATATTGTATTGCTCACAGAAATCTTTAAAAAGTCTTCCTTGAAATTCTGCCCCTTGGTCGCAAACAATATTTTGCCGAACACCAAAGGAACGTAGAAAATTTCTCATGCTTTTAACAAAGCTTAATGTGTCCTAGAAGGTATTGTATATCCCATAGCGAATTTACTGAATTTGTCTATGATTGTCAGAACTGTGTTGTTGTTTATTGTATAAAGGTCAATGTACAGAAGTTGCATCGGTACTGTGGGAGTTTCTGTTTCCCGAAAAACTATTTTTGTGGATGTCTATAATATTTCAAGGTTTGACAGACATCGCATTCGTTAATTACTGAGGAC
>JAECWJ010000098.1:0-52921 GCA_018150375.1 Drosophila sturtevanti | reverse complement strand
TAATTTTGTCGTATTAATGGCCGCCTCCCGCAAACCTCCCACAAACCACCAAATCAAAGTCTATGGACGAATTTTCAAGGCTTTGTCGAGCAAAAACGCTGGCCACAGTGTAGATGCTTGCAGTTCGCTCAGCAATGCTCCCCTCGACAAGAGATCTGGTGGATTGAAATAAGTAGGCATCTGAACGGAGCTGCAAGGCGATTGGACACGAATATACTTCATTTGGAGGCATCGCTTTGGATCTATGAGAGCACGACAAATGAATCAGACCAGCAGGTACATAAAAACAACTCCACTGTCAAAGTTTTGTGGAGTGGAGCAGAACAATAAGAAGCCGAATCAGCATTTGATCTCGAGACGACGTAAAACGCTGGTCCATAGGCATCCAGGCTCGCGTCACAAAGTTCGTAATCACAAATCCCAGTATGCCATGAGGATCGTAGTAGCTTAGGGGGCAGACTAATAGGTGAGTACAAAAATAATCAGCGATTTCCATGATAAACCAACCTTTTTAATTATTTTGCTGCGTCGTCGAATTTAAGCACCGATTCTTTATCCTTTATTTAGCAGAGAGACTGTTTGTCGCATGATTTCCTGTACCTCCAAAACAGATAAACCACCGGTGATTAGGTCATCGACATGAAATTCTCACTTTTATTTAGATATGGTTATGTGGCGCGAGATTAAATTTTATATAAAAGACTCGAATGTATATATATAATAAAAACGAAATAATACAAGGCAAGGCGAAACTTCGACTGACTATAATGGCGGCTTCCATCGAAGTTGCCCGTCATTCGCCAGTGTGCCAGTCCGGCACCTGGCCATAAATCTTCCCCGCCACTACTCCTAGTCACCGTTGGCGTGAACATACCGCCCCCCTTGCAACAAGTTGCAATAGCCCGGTGGGCAAGTGGGAGGATGGGGAGCGGCGTCGTCCGGGAGCGCTTAAATGCCGCAGGAGCCGGATACGATCCATCCGAACACCGTGCTCTTTTCGGCCGGGATGCCACATTGGCCGGCCACACATTCGGGCTGGATGACCTCCGGGTAGATGTCGGCTCCAAGCACCAATGCTACTGCCGCCGGATGTTGGTAGCCGGGATCCGCTAGGATCAGCGTGGCGAATTTTCCCTGGACTGCGGCGGGAACCTCCCGGCTGGGAGTGCGAATATGGAGTTCCTTTTCGACCTTCAGCACGACCTCCTTCTGGAAGCCGGACTCTGTCTGGGAGCGGGTTACGCAGGCGTCCAGCAGAATGCGGGCCTCGTCTTCCTTCTCGCCATTGTCGACCTTGACCACCGCTGTCGGCATGACGTGAAGCGTCCGTAGGTGCAGCACAGACGCTAGGGTAGGCGCTCGAGATGAGCTGCCCGCGGTTTCGCCATCTCGGCGTCCGATACGGTCGGGTTGACGCTCGGGAGGCCCTACTGACTCCTGAGTCGACCGTGTGCAGTCGAGTGTGGTGGATTCGGCGATTCGGAGGCCCGCAGGCGCCCGCAAGACCTAAGGATACCAAGCTGGTCTAGAAATGGATTCAGATTCGCCACTGAACTTGAGGATGGAATCGGACAACAGACTCGACGGACATAAGCAGGGCCCTGCCGAAGTCCGAGAACCGGTCGGTTAGGTTGCCCTCCGCCTGGGTGGCGATGTGACATCGTGCCCGTCCTTCTATCTCCGTTTCCAATACAATACCCGGAGATTTCGACCAAGATTGACGTGCACATAGAGCGCTGCACCGTAAGCCTTCTGGGACGCATCGCAAAAACCGTGAAGCTACCACGTGACGTCGGGTCGAACTTCTACCCATCGGGTCTGTAGAGACGAAGAAGAACTGGTCCTGATTTGCCTGCCATCGGATGCCTAGCGTTTTGGCGGTGCTTGCGTCCTCTAGCTCTAAAAATTCGGCATTTAGGAGATGCTCCTGGGGAATATCACGTAACACGTCCTTCTGATTGGAGGTCAATTTACATAGAGGAAAACCAGCGGAGGCGAGGACTTCCTGAAGCTCCCGGATCGTCGCGCGAGCTTCTTCCGTTTTGCTCCATTTCCGCACCTAATTAGATAAGTACGCGGATCGCCAGGAACGGGGCGCAGTTCACCCCAAAGGTTACTGTATGGAGTTCGCAGTCCTGAAGGATCCCATATTTGTCTCGACATAAGATGCGCTGAAAAGGGGTATGATCGGAGGATACGAGAATCTGGCGGTACATCTGCGTGATGTCAGCATTGAACACAACTCGGAAGAAACGCCATTTGAGGATCTGTAGCGTGAGGTCCGCTTGAAGGGTAGGGCCAGGGTACAGGATATCATTCAAGCTAACACCTCTGGTGGACGGACTTGAGGCGTTGAAGACGACACGGAGCTTGGTCGTGGTGCTTTCGGGCTTAAATACCGCATGATGGGGCAAATAGAAATTTTTGGAATCAGTAGTTGGTGGAACGCGAATCATATGCCCTAATTCCTCAAATTCACGCAGGACTGCTTCATATTGCTCTTTCAAAACTGGGGTTATCCCTAGGCGAGCCGCATTCCTGAGGAATTGGGCCATGGCGATGGATCTGGAATGCTCTAAGTCTATGTTTTCCGGGTATTTGAAGTGTAAGGACACTTCAAACCGTCCGTCCTCCCTTCGTTTGGTGGTCTCCCGGAAATGAGTTTCGCACATCTTGTCATCTTCTTTTTCCGGTTTTACTAGAAGATCTTCCCCCTCCCGAAATTTGGTGAGCAACTTATCCAAACTCATGTTGCTTGGGACTACAGTGACCCTTGCGGCCAGAACGGATGACGAAGGAGTGGAAGACTTGGCCTTGGGTCCACATAGAACCCACCCAAATATAGTTTCAAGGCCGACGAGAAAACCGCATATGTTCTATTTGATCCTTTCCTCTAGGATTTGGGGGAAGAGGTCGACACCGATTGGCAAATCAATGCTGGAACTCTGATTAAAGTGGGGGTCGGCTAAGGCTATACCCGTGATGTTTCCCTCTAATTTCGCGGAAGTCGGACAGGATGGAAGGGAGCTGGCAAGATTCGGCAGGGCGAAAGTAGAAGTTTCCACTTCTTTTTCTTGTTCCCGTGAAGACGTTAGTTACAATTGACACAGCTTTTGAGCGCGAGGCACCACGCATTCGGAAATGCCGCTGATTTGCGCGTAGATCACACGAAACGGTGGTTTTACCAGGTTAAACATTCTTTCTGACACAAAGGTGCTCTCCGAACCAGTGTCGATTCGGTCCCTAGATGACGGATGGTCACCGCAGCGGTCCCGAGTAAGCCCCTTGCGTGGGGCGGAAACCAGGAAATTATGAATGGGGTGACTCGAGGAAGGGTTCTCACCGGAATCAGTTCGGAAAGGATTCGCTGCTGGAGGAACGGAAGACGTATGACAACTGTGGGTGCTGGGATAGTCACGTAACTGATGACCGCGGGCGATACAATTCAGACATAGTTTTTGCTGCTTGATGGCCGCCATTCGATTCGGAACGGACATACTTAAGAATTTTGGACAGAAGGTTTCTCCACCGAATTAGTGCGCAATGGAGGCGCTGTGGGCTGCGTTCGGAAAGGATTCGCTGCTGGAGGAACGGAAAGACAGTGCCCGGTGCAGCAGAGTATGATGCCGCTCATTGCATGTATGACAACTGTGGGCGCTGGGACAGTCACGTAACTAATGACCGCGGGCGAAACAATTCAGACATAGTTTTTGCTGCTTGATGGCCGTCATTCGATTCGGAACGGACATACTTAAGAATTTTGGACAGATTCGAATCGGATGATTCTCTCTCCCACACAGTTTACAGGACACTGGCGTCACAGTCACCTGAGTGCTCAGTGCTTGAAACCTGGCGGATGGAGCGGATCTTCGGACAGCGAATGGAAGAGGTTGGGATGTGGAGCTCGATTTTCGGTCTTCGAGGGTCTCTAACACGCGGTACCGGTCGACCAAAAATTGTTTAAGTCGGACCACGTGGACAAGTCGGTCTTGTTAGGAATGGATTGTTCCCATAAGCCGACGGTGGAGCGGGGTAGCTTGGATGTGCAGAGGGCCACCAACAGTACATCCCAATTTTCCGTACTAACTCCGGACCGTTCCAGAGTCGTCAAAAATCCTTAAATGGTCGTTTGCAGATCCTTGAGGGCAGTACACGTCTCATTCGTGACTGGAGACAAGTTGAACAGCATTTTTGTCAGAGTGGCTACTAAGTGCCGCTTATTTTCAAACCGCGTGAAAACCGTCGTTGGTAAGAGGTGAGCTAGACACGATTGCCTTAGCCTCGCCTCTGGTCTTGGATACGAGGTGGAACAATTTCTCCACCGGCGCCTACCTCAGATTGTCGATGTACTTCGCTGTAAACAAGTCGCGGAAGGTAGGCCATTGATTACAATCCCCGGAAAATACGTCCACCTCGCACGGAGGTAGTCGATAGTCTTGGGTGACTTGGCTCGCGGAGTGCGGCGTTGGCGTTGGAGTCGCTCAATGCGTTCTCCGAGAGTGGTGCCGCATCGGACATATACTATGTAGGCATACTCATATTTGAGGTTGACTGTTGAGAGATCAGATTGATTTTCTTCACACGTATCCACGGAAAGCGCTCTCGTACACGTCAGATACTCCGCCTCTACTCTGATCCAAAGGACTTTATTCTGATCGAGGTGCATCCGTAGAGCAAACATGAAAATTTCCTCCTCGATCGAGGCCATTGTATTCACTTCGAACACGGTCAGACTACCACAGTCTGGGATGAAATGACTTAACGCCATCTTGGATGCATATAAACGCTTTTGGGACTCGGATCTAGTCAGGACCTGGGCAGTTGGAACCGAGATGGTGATTCGCGGAACCTCGGCGGATTTCTCGGAGCCCGGTAGAGTGGACGATGGCACTCGGCTGGACAAGGATGCTCGTTTGCGCGGAGTTTGAGAGAGGCAAGGCGATGTCGGAGCGCTACTAGAACCGGACGGACAGCGTTTGATTGTATCAGTGATACGAGGGAATTTACTGGATGGCGATGACGACGTGGACCGTGGGGTTGATTGTTCTCGGGACCCGACAACTTAACCACTTCGCTTCCGGACAAAAAAAATGAAATTTTTTTTTAGGAGAAACAATTATTGTTTATCAAATTTTTAATTTTAATTTTAATTTTAATTTTAATTTTAATTTTAATTTTAAATTTTTCGAATTTTAATTTTAATTTTAATTTTAATTTTAATTTTAATTTTAATTTTACGAACGAATTTTAATTTTAATTTTAATTTTAATTTTAATTTTAATTTTAATTTTAATTTTAATTTTAATTTTAATTTTAATTTTAATTTTAATTTTAATTTTAATTTTAATTTTAATTTTAATTTTAATTTTAATTTTAATTTTAATTTTAATTTTAATTTTAATTTTAATTTTAATTTTAATTTTAATTTTAATTTTTAATTTTAATTTTAATTTTAATTTTAATTTTAATTTTAATTTTAATTTTAATTTTAATTTTAATTTTAATTTTAATTTTAATTTTAATTTTTAATTTTAATTTTAATTTTAATTTTAATTTTAATTTTAATTTTAATTTTAATTTTAATTTTAATTTTAATTTTAATTTTAATTTTAATTTTAATTTTAATTTTAATTTTAATTTTAATTTTAATTTTAATTTTAATTTTAATTTTAATTTTAATTTTAATTTTAATTTTAATTTTAATTTTAATTTTAATTTTAATTTTAATTTTAATTTTAATTTTAATTTTAATTTTAATTTTAATTTTAATTTTAATTTTAATTTTAATTTTAATTTTAATTTTAATTTTAATTTTAATTTTTTAATTTTAATTTTAATTTTAATTTTAATTTTAATTTTAATTTTAATTTTAATTTTAATTTTAATTTTAATTTTAATTTTAATTTTAATTTTAATTTTAATTTTAATTTTAATTTTAATTTTAATTTTAATTTTAATTTTAATTTTAATTTTTAATTTTAATTTTAATTTTAATTTTAATTTTAATTTTAATTTTAATTTTAATTTTAATTTTAATTTTAATTTTAATTTTAATTTTAATTTTAATTTTAATTTTAATTTTAATTTTAATTTTAATTTTAATTTTAATTTTAATTTTAATTTTAATTTTAATTTTAATTTTAATTTTAATTTTAATTTTAATTTTAATTTTAATTTTAATTTTAATTTTAATTTTAATTTTAATTTTAATTTTAATTTTAATTTTAATTTTAATTTTAATTTTAATTTTAATTTTAATTTTAATTTTAATTTTAATTTTAATTTTAATTTTAATTTTAATTTTAATTTTAATTTTAATTTTAATTTTAATTTTAATTTTAATTTTAATTTTAATTTTAATTTTAATTTTAATTTTAATTTTAATTTTAATTTTAATTTTAATTTTAATTTTAATTTTAATTTTAATTTTAATTTTAATTTTAATTTTAATTTTAATTTTAATTTTAATTTTAATTTTAATTTTAATTTTAATTTTAATTTTAATTTTAATTTTAATTTTAATTTTAATTTTAATTTTAATTTTAATTTTAATTTTAATTTTAATTTTAATTTTAATTTTAATTTTAATTTTAATTTTAATTTTAATTTTAATTTTAATTTTAATTTTAATTTTAATTTTAATTTTAATTTTAATTTTAATTTTAATTTTAATTTTAATTTTAATTTTAATTTTAATTTTAATTTTAATTTTAATTTTAATTTTAATTTTAATTTTAATTTTTTAATTTTAATTTTAATTTTAATTTTAATTTTAATTTTAATTTTAATTTTAATTTTAATTTTAATTTTAATTTTAATTTTAATTTTTTTAATTTTAATTTTAATTTTAATTTTAATTTTAATTTTAATTTTAATTTTAATTTTAATTTTAATTTTAATTTTAATTTTAATTTTAATTTTAATTTTAATTTTAATTTTAATTTTAATTTTAATTTTAATTTTAATTTTAATTTTAATTTTAATTTTAATTTTAATTTTAATTTTAATTTTAATTTTAATTTTAATTTTAATTTTAATTTTAATTTTAATTTTAATTTTAATTTTAATTTTAATTTTAATTTTAATTTTAATTTTTAATTTTAATTTTAATTTTTTAATTTTAATTTTTTAATTTTAATTTTAATTTTAATTTTAATTTTTTTAATTTTAATTTTAATTTTAATTTTAATTTTAATTTTAATTTTAATTTTAATTTTAATTTTAATTTTAATTTTAATTTTAATTTTAATTTTAATTTTAATTTTAATTTTAATTTTAATTTTAATTTTAATTTTAATTTTATTTAATTTTAATTTTAATTTTAATTTTAATTTTAATTTTAATTTTAATTTTAATTTTAATTTTAATTTTAATTTTAATTTTAATTTTAATTTTAATTTTAATTTTAATTTTAATTTTAATTTTAATTTTAATTTTAATTTTAATTTTAATTTTAATTTTAATTTTAATTTTAATTTTAATTTTAATTTTAATTTTAATTTTAATTTTAATTTTAATTTTAATTTTAATTTTAATTTTAATTTTAATTTTAATTTTAATTTTAATTTTAATTTTAATTTTTTTAATTTTAATTTTAATTTTAATTTTTTAATTTTAATTTTAATTTTAAATTTTAATTTTAATTTTAATTTTAATTTTAATTTTAATTTTAATTTTAATTTTAATTTTAATTTTAATTTTAATTTTAATTTTAATTTTAATTTTAATTTTAATTTTAATTTTAATTTTAATTTTAATTTTAATTTTAAATTTTAATTTTAATTTTAATTTTAATTTTTTTAATTTTAATTTTAATTTTAATTTTAATTTTAATTTTAATTTTAATTTTAATTTTAATTTTAATTTTAATTTTAATTTTAATTTTAATTTTAATTTTAATTTTAATTTTAATTTTAATTTTAATTTTTAATTTTAATTTTAATTTTAATTTTAATTTTAATTTTAATTTTAATTTTAATTTTAATTTTAATTTTAATTTTAATTTTAATTTTAATTTTAATTTTAATTTTAATTTTAATTTTAATTTTAATTTTAATTTTAATTTTAATTTTAATTTTAATTTTAATTTTAATTTTAATTTTTAATTTTAATTTTAATTTTAATTTTAATTTTAATTTTAATTTTTAATTTTAATTTTAATTTTAATTTTAATTTTAATTTTAATTTTAATTTTAATTTTAATTTTAATTTTAATTTTAATTTTAATTTTTTAATTTTAATTTTAATTTTAATTTTAATTTTAATTTTAATTTTAATTTTAATTTTAATTTTAATTTTAATTTTAATTTTAATTTTAATTTTAATTTTAATTTTAATTTTAATTTTAATTTTAATTTTAATTTTAATTTTAATTTTAATTTTAATTTTAATTTTAATTTTAATTTTAATTTTAATTTTTAATTTTAATTTTAATTTTAATTTTAATTTTAATTTTAATTTTAATTTTAATTTTAATTTTAATTTTAATTTTAATTTTAATTTTTTAATTTTAATTTTAATTTTAATTTTAATTTTAATTTTAATTTTAATTTTAATTTTAATTTTAATTTTAATTTTTTAATTTTAATTTTAATTTTAATTTTAATTTTTAATTTTAATTTTAATTTTAATTTTAATTTTAATTTTAATTTTAATTTTAATTTTTTAATTTTAATTTTAATTTTATTTAATTTTAATTTTAATTTTAATTTTAATTTTTAATTTTAATTTTAAATTTTAATTTTAATTTTAATTTTAATTTTAATTTTAATTTTAATTTTAATTTTTAATTTTAATTTTAATTTTAATTTTAATTTTAATTTTAATTTTATTTAATTTTAATTTTAATTTTAATTTTAATTTTATTTAATTTTAATTTTAATTTTAATTTTAATTTTAATTTTTTAATTTTAATTTTAATTTTAATTTTAATTTTAATTTTAATTTTAATTTTAATTTTAATTTTAATTTTAATTTTAATTTTAATTTTAATTTTAATTTTAATTTTTAATTTTAATTTTAATTTTAATTTTAATTTTAATTTTAATTTTAATTTTTTAATTTTAATTTAAATTTTAATTTTAATTTTAATTTTAAATTTTAATTTTAATTTTAATTTTAATTTTAATTTTAATTTTAATTTTAATTTTAATTTTAATTTTTAATTTTAATTTTAATTTTAATTTTAATTTTAATTTTAATTTTTTAATTTTAATTTTAATTTTAATTTTAATTTTAATTTTAATTTTAATTTTAATTTTAATTTTAATTTTAATTTTAATTTTAATTTTAATTTTAATTTTAATTTTTAATTTTAATTTTTAATTTTAATTTTAATTTTAATTTTAATTTTAATTTTAATTTTAATTTTAATTTTAATTTTAATTTTAATTTTTAATTTTAATTTTAATTTTTAATTTTTAATTTTAATTTTAATTTTAATTTTAATTTTAATTTTAATTTTAATTTTAATTTTAATTTTAATTTTAATTTTAATTTTAAATTTTAATTTTAATTTTAATTTTAATTTTAATTTTAATTTTAATTTTAATTTTAATTTTAATTTTAATTTTAATTTTAAAATTTTAATTTTAAATTTTAATTTTAATTTTAATTTTAATTTTAAAATTTTAATTTTTTAAATTTTAATTTTAATTTTAATTTTAATTTTAATTTTAAAAATTTTAATTTTAATTTTAATTTTAAATTTAATTTTAATTTTAATTTTAATTTTAATTTTAATTTTAAAATTTTAATTTTAATTTTAATTTTAATTTTAATTTTAATTTTAATTTTAATTTTAATTTTAAAATTAAATTTAAATTTAAATTTAATTTTAAATTTTAATTTTAATTTTAATTTTAATTTTTAAATTAAAATTTTAAATTAAAATTAAAATTTTAAAATTTTAATTTTAATTTTAAATTAAAATTAAAATTAAAATTAAAATTAAAATTTTTAAAATTAAAAATTAAAATTAAAATTAAAATTAAAATTAAAATTAAAATTTTAAAATTAAAATTAAAATTAAAATTAAAATTAAATTTTAATTTAAATTAAAATTAAAATTAAAATTAAAATTAAAATTAAAATTAAAATTAAAATTAAAATTAAAATTAAAATTAAAATTAAAATTAAAATTAAAATTAAAATTAAAATTAAAATTAAAATTAAAATTAAAATTAAAATTAAAATTAAAATTAAAATTTAAAATTAAAATTAAAATTAAAATTAAAATTTAAAATTAAAATTAAAATTAAAAAATTAAAATTAAAATTAAAATTAAAATTAAAATTAAAATTAAAATTAAAATTAAAATTAAAATTAAAAAATTAAAATTAAAATTAAAATTAAAATTAAAATTAAAATTAAAATTAAAATTAAAATTAAAATTAAAATTAAAATTAAAATTAAAATTAAAATTAAAATTAAAATTAAAATTAAAATTAAAATTAAAATTAAAATTAAAATTAAAATTAAAATTAAAATTAAAATTAAAATTAAAAATTAAAATTAAAATTAAAATTAAAATTAAAATTAAAATTAAAATTAAAATTAAAATTAAAATTAAAATTAAAATTAAAATTAAAATTAAAATTAAAATTAAAATTAAAATTAAAATTAAAATTAAAATTAAAATTAAAATTAAAATTAAAATTAAAATTAAAATTAAAATTAAAATTAAAATTAAAATTAAAATTAAAATTAAAATTAAAATTAAAATTAAAATTAAAATTAAAATTAAAATTAAAATTAAAATTAAAATTAAAATTAAAAAAATTAAAATTAAAATTAAAATTAAAATTAAAATTAAAATTAAAATTAAAATTAAAATTAAAATTAAAATTAAAATTAAAATTAAAATTAAAATTAAAATTAAAATTAAAAATTAAAATTAAAATTAAAATTAAAATTAAAATTAAAATTAAAATTAAAATTAAAATTAAAATTAAAATTAAAATTAAAATTAAAATTAAAATTAAAATTAAAATTAAAATTAAAATTAAAATTAAAATTAAAATTAAAATTAAAATTAAAATTAAAATTAAAATTAAAATTAAAATTAAAATTAAAATTAAAATTAAAATTAAAATTAAAATTAAAATTAAAATTAAAATTAAAATTAAAATTAAAATTAAAATTAAAATTAAAATTAAAATTAAAATTAAAATTAAAATTAAAATTAAAATTAAAATTAAAATTAAAATTAAAATTAAAATTAAAATTAAAATTAAAATTAAAATTAAAATTAAAATTAAAAATTAAAATTAAAATTAAAATTAAAATTAAAATTAAAAAATTAAAATTAAAATTAAAATTAAAATTAAAATTAAAATTAAAATTAAAATTAAAATTAAAATTAAAATTAAAATTAAAATTAAAATTAAAATTAAAATTAAAATTAAAATTAAAATTAAAATTAAAATTAAAATTAAAATTAAAATTAAAAAAATTAAAATTAAAATTAAAATTAAAATTAAAATTAAAAAATTAAAATTAAAATTAAAATTAAAATTAAAATTAAAATTAAAATTAAAATTAAAATTAAAATTAAAATTAAAATTAAAATTAAAATTAAAATTAAAATTAAAATTAAAATTAAAATTAAAATTAAAATTAAAATTAAAATTAAAATTAAAATTAAAATTAAAATTAAAATTAAAATTAAAATTAAAATTAAAATTAAAATTAAAATTAAAATTAAAATTAAAATTAAAATTAAAAAATTAAAATTAAAATTAAAATTAAAAAATTAAAATTAAAATTAAAATTAAAATTAAAATTAAAATTAAAATTAAAATTAAAATTAAAATTAAAATTAAAATTAAAATTAAAATTAAAATTAAAATTAAAAATTAAAATTAAAATTAAAATTAAAATTAAAATTAAAATTAAAATTAAAATTAAAATTAAAATTAAAATTAAAATTAAAATTAAAATTAAAATTAAAATTAAAATTAAAATTAAAATTAAAATTAAAATTAAAATTAAAATTAAAATTAAAATTAAAATTAAAATTAAAATTAAAATTAAAATTAAAATTAAAATTAAAATTAAAATTAAAATTAAAATTAAAATTAAAATTAAAATTAAAATTAAAATTAAAATTAAAATTAAAATTAAAATTAAAATTAAAATTAAAAAAATTAAAATTAAAATTAAAATTAAAATTAAAATTAAAATTAAAATTAAAATTAAAATTAAAATTAAAATTAAAATTAAAATTAAAATTAAAATTAAAATTAAAATTAAAATTAAAATTAAAATTAAAATTAAAATTAAAATTAAAATTAAAATTAAAAATTAAAATTAAAATTAAAATTAAAATTAAAATTAAAATTAAAATTAAAATTAAAATTAAAATTAAAATTAAAATTAAAATTAAAATTAAAATTAAAATTAAAATTAAAATTAAAATTAAAATTAAAATTAAAATTAAAATTAAAATTAAAATTAAAATTAAAATTAAAATTAAAATTAAAATTAAAATTAAAATTAAAATTAAAATTAAAATTAAAATTAAAATTAAAATTAAAATTAAAATTAAAATTAAAATTAAAATTAAAATTAAAATTAAAATTAAAATTAAAATTAAAATTAAAATTAAAATTAAAATTAAAATTAAAATTAAAAAAATTAAAATTAAAATTAAAATTAAAATTAAAATTAAAATTAAAATTAAAATTAAAATTAAAATTAAAATTAAAATTAAAATTAAAATTAAAATTAAAATTAAAATTAAAATTAAAATTAAAATTAAAATTAAAATTAAAATTAAAATTAAAATTAAAATTAAAATTAAAATTAAAATTAAAATTAAAATTAAAATTAAAATTAAAATTAAAATTAAAATTAAAATTAAAATTAAAATTAAAATTAAAATTAAAATTAAAATTAAAATTAAAATTAAAATTAAAATTAAAATTAAAATTAAAATTAAAATTAAAATTAAAATTAAAATTAAAATTAAAATTAAAATTAAAATTAAAATTAAAATTAAAATTAAAATTAAAATTAAAATTAAAATTAAAATTAAAATTAAAATTAAAATTAAAATTAAAATTAAAATTAAAATTAAAATTAAAATTAAAATTAAAATTAAAATTAAAATTAAAATTAAAATTAAAATTAAAATTAAAATTAAAATTAAAATTAAAATTAAAATTAAAATTAAAATTAAAATTAAAATTAAAATTAAAATTAAAATTAAAATTAAAATTAAAATTAAAATTAAAATTAAAATTAAAATTAAAATTAAAATTAAAATTAAAATTAAAATTAAAATTAAAATTAAAATTAAAATTAAAATTAAAATTAAAATTAAAATTAAAATTAAAATTAAAATTAAAATTAAAATTAAAATTAAAATTAAAATTAAAATTAAAATTAAAATTAAAATTAAAATTAAAATTAAAATTAAAATTAAAATTAAAATTAAAATTAAAATTAAAATTAAAATTAAAATTAAAATTAAAATTAAAATTAAAATTAAAATTAAAATTAAAATTAAAATTAAAATTAAAATTAAAATTAAAAAAATAAAATTAAAATTAAAATTAAAATTAAAATTAAAATTAAAATTAAAATTAAAATTAAAATTAAAATTAAAATTAAAATTAAAATTAAAATTAAAATTAAAATTAAAATTAAAATTAAAATTAAAATTAAAATTAAAATTAAAATTAAAATTAAAATTAAAATTAAAATTAAAATTAAAATTAAAATTAAAATTAAAATTAAAATTAAAATTAAAATTAAAATTAAAATTAAAATTAAAATTAAAAATTAAAATTAAAATTAAAATTAAAATTAAAATTAAAATTAAAATTAAAATTAAAATTAAAATTAAAAAATTAAAATTAAAATTAAAATTAAAATTAAAATTAAAATTAAAATTAAAATTAAAATTAAAATTAAAAAATTAAAATTAAAATTAAAATTAAAATTAAAATTAAAATTAAAAAATTAAAAATTAAAATTAAAATTAAAAAAAATTAAAATTAAAATTAAAAATTAAAAAATTAAAATTAAAATTAAAATTGTAAAATTAAAATTAAAATTAAAATTAAAATTAAAATTAAAATTAAAATTAAAATTAAAATTAAAATTAAAATTAAAATTAAAAATTAAAATTAAAATTAAAATTAAAATTAAAAAATTAAAATTAAAATTAAAATTAAAATTAAAATTAAAATTAAAATTAAAATTAAAATTAAAATTAAATTAAAATTAAAATTAAAATTAAAATTAAAATTAAAATTAAAAATTAAAATTAAAATTAAAATTAAAATTAAAATTAAAATTAAAATTAAAATTAAAATTAAAATTAAAATTAAAATTAAAATTAAAATTAAAATTAAAATTAAAATTAAAATTAAAATTAAAATTAAAATTAAAATTAAAATTAAAATTAAAATTAAACGCCGCACTCCGCGAGCAAGTCACCCAAGACTATCGACTACCTCCGTGCGAGGTGGACGTATTTTCCGGGGATTGTAATCAATGGCCTACCTTCCGCGAACTTGTTTACAGCGGTATTAAACGACAATCTGAGGTTAGGCGCCGGTGGAGAAATTGTTCCACCTCGTATCCAAGACCAGAGGCGAGGCTAAGGCAATGCTCTAGCTCACCTCTTCACCAACGACGGTTTTCACGCGGTTTGAAAATAAGCGGCACTTAGGTAACCAGTACCTGACAAAAATGCTGTTCAACTTGTCTCCAGTCACGAATGAGACGTGTACTGCCCTCAAGGATCTGCAAACGACCATTTAAGGATTTTCGACGACTCTGGAACGGTCCGGAGTTAGTAGGGAAAATTGGGATGTACTGTTGGTGGCCCTCTGCACATCCAAAGCTACCCCACTCCACCGTCGGCTTAAGGGGAACAATCCATTCCTAACAAGACCGACTTGTCCACGTGGTCCGACTCAAACAATTTTTGGTCGACCGATACCGCGTGTTAGAGACCCTCGAAGACCGAAAATCGAGCTCCACATCCCAACCTCTTCCATTCGCTGTCCGAAGATCCGCTCCATCCGCCAGGTTTCAAGCACTGAGCACTCAGGTGACTGTGACGCCAGTGTCCTGTAAACTGTGTGGGAGAGAGAATCATCCGATTCGAATCTGTCCAAAAATTCTTAAGTATGTCCGTTCCGAATCGAATGACGGCCATCAAGCAGCAAAAACTATGTCTGAATTGTTTCGCCCGCGGTCATTAGTTACGTGACTGTCCCAGCGCCCACAGTTGTCATAACATGCAATGAGCGGCATCATACTCTGCTGCACCGGGCACTGTCTTTCCGTTCCTCCAGCAGCGAATCCTTTCCGAACGCAGCCCACAGCGCCTCCATTGCGCACTTAATTCCGGTGAGAAACCTTCTGTCCAAAATTCTTAAGTATGTCCGTTCCCGAATCGAATGGCGGCCATCAAGCAGCAAAAACTATGTCTGAATTGTATCGCCCGCGGTCATCAGTTACGTGACTATCCCAGCACCCACAGTTGTCATACGTCTTCCGTTCCTCCAGCAGCGAATCCTTTCCGAACTGATTCCGGTGAGAACCCTTCCTCGAGTCACCCCCATTCATAATTTCCTGGTTTCCGCCCCACGCAAGGGCTTACTCGGGACCGCTATGGTGACCATCCGTCGTCTAGGGACCGAATCGACACTGGTTCGGAGAGCACCTTTGTGTCAGAAAGAATGTTTAACCTGGTAAAACCACCGTTTCGTGTGATCTACGCGCAAATCAGTGGCATTTCCGAATGCGTGGTGCCTCGCGCTCAAAAGCTGTGTCAATTGTAACTAACGTCTTCACGGGAACAAGAAAAGAAGTGGAAACTTCTACTTTCGCCCTGCCGAATCTTGCCAGCTCCCTTCCATCCTGTCCGACTTCGCGAAATTAGAGGGAAACATCACGGGTATAGCCTTAGCCGACCCCCACTTTAATCAGAGTTCCAGCATTGATTTGCCAATCGGTGTCGACCTCTTCCCCCAAATCCTAGAGGAAAGGATCAAATAGAACATATGCGGTTTTTCTCGTCGGCCTTGAAACTATATTTGGGTGGGTTCTATGTGGACCCAAGGCCAAGTCTTCCACTCCTTCGTCATCCGTTCTGGCCGCAAGGGTCACTGTAGTCCCAAGCAACATGAGTTTGGATAAGTTGCTCACCAAATTTCCCGGGAGGGGGAAGATCTTCCTAGTAAAACGGGAAAAAGAAGATGACAAGATGTGCGAAACTCATTTTCCGGGAGACCACCAAACGAAGGGAGGACGGACGGTTTGAAGTGTCCTTACACTTCAAATACCCGGAAAACATAGACTTAGAGCATTCCAGATCCATCGCCTGGCCCAATTCCTCAGGAATGCGGCTCGCCTAGGGATAACCCCAGTTTTGAAAGAGCAATATGAAGCAGTCCTGGTGAATTTGAGGAATTAGGGCATATGATTCGGGTTCCACCAACTACTGATTCCAAAAAATTTCTATTTGCCCCATCATGCGGTATTTAAGCCCGAAAGCACCACGACCAAGCTCCAGGCCTTCTAACGCTCTCAAGTCCGTCCACCAGAGGTGTTAGCTTGAATGATATCCTGTACCCTGGCCCTACCCTTCACAGCCACCACACGCTACAGATCCTCAAATGGCGTTTCTTCCGAGTTGTGTTCAATGCTGACATCACGCAGATGTACCGCCAGATTCTCGTATCCAACCTCAATTTCAATTTAACAACAATTTCAATTTCAATTTCAATTTCAATTTCAATTTCAATTTCAATTTCAATTTCAATTTCAATTTCAATTTCAATTTCAATTTCAATTTTGAATTTCAATTTTAATTTTTAATTTCAATTTCAATTTCAATTTCAATTTCAATTTCAATTTTTAATTTTTAATTTTAATTTTAATTTTCAATTTCAATTTTAATTTTAATTTCAATTTTTTTAATTTTAATTTTAATTTCAATTTTAATTTCAATTTCAATTTTCAATTTCAATTTCAATTTCAATTTCAATTTCAATTTTCAATTTCAATTTCAATTTCAATTTCAATTTCAATTTCAATTTCAATTTCAATTTAATTTCAATTTCAATTTCAATTTTAATTTCAATTTCAATTTCAATTTCAATTTCAATTTCAATTTCAATTTTTAATTCAATTTCAATTTCATTAATTTCAATTTCAATTTCAATTTCAATTTTAATTTCAATTTCAATTTCAATTTCAATTTTCAATTTCAATTTCAATTTCAATTTCAATTTCAATTTCAATTTCAATTTCAATTTCAATTTCAATTTTCAATTTCAATTTCAATTTAATTTCAATTTCAATTTTCAATTTCAATTTGCATTTCAATTTTAAATTTCAATTTCAATTTCAATTTCAATTTTAATTTTCAATTTTAATTTCAATTTTAATTTTTAATTTCAATTTTAATTTCAATTTCAATTTCAATTTTAATTTTACTTAATTTCAAATTTTAATTTCAATTTTAATTTCAATTTTCAATTTCAATTTCAATTTTAATTTCAATTTTAATTTCAATTTCAATTTGAATTTCAATTTGAATTTGAATTTCAATTTCAATTTCAATTTTAATTTCAATTTTAATTTCAATTTTAATTTCAATTTTAATTTCAATTTTAATTTCAATTTTAATTTTAATTTCAATTTCAATTTTAATTTGAATTTTAATTTTAATTTCAATTTGAATTTTAATTTCAATTTTAATTTCAATTTTAATTTGAATTTTAATTTGAATTTGAATTTTAATTTTAATTTGAATTTGAATTTTAAATTTGAATTTGAATTTGAATTTGAATTTGAATTTGAATTTGAATTTGAATTTGAATTTGAATTTGAATTTGAATTTGAATTTGAATTTGAATTTGAATTTGAATTTTAATTTGAATTTGAATTTGAATTTGAATTTGAATTTGAATTTGAATTTGAATTTGAATTTGAATTTGAATTTGAATTTGAATTTGGAATTTGAATTTGAATTTGAATTTTAATTTGAATTTGAATTTGAATTTGAATTTGAATTTGAATTTGAATTTTGAATTTGAATTTGAATTTGAATTTAATTTGAATTTGAATTTGAATTTGAATTTGAATTTGAATTTGAATTTGAATTTGAATTTGAATTTGAATTTGAATTTGAATTTGAATTTGAATTTGAATTTGAATTTGAATTTGAATTTGAATTTGAATTTGAATTTGAATTTGAATTTGAATTTGAATTTTGAATTTGAATTTGAATTTGAATTGAATTTGAATTTTGAATTTGAATTTGAATTTGAATTTGAATTTGAATTTGAATTTGAATTTGAATTTGAATTTGAATTTGAATTTGAATTTGAATTTGAATTTGAATTTGAATTTGAATTTGAATTTGAATTTGAATTTGAATTTGAATTTGAATTTGAATTTTGAATTTGAATTTTGAATTTGAATTTTGAATTTGAATTTTGAATTTGAATTTTGAATTTGAATTTTGAATTTGAATTTTGAATTTGAATTTTGAATTTGAATTTTGAATTTGAATTTGAATTTTAATTTGAATTTGAATTTTAATTTTAATTTGAATTTGAATTTTAATTTGAATTTGAATTTGATTTTGAATTTTAATTTGAATTTGAATTTGAATTTGAATTTGAATTTTTGAATTTGAATTTGAATTTGAATTTGAATTTGAATTTCAATTTTTAATTTTAATTTGAATTTTGAATTTTAATTTTAATTTTAATTTTAATTTGATTTTAATTTTAATTTGAATTTTTAATTTGAATTTTAATTTGAATTTTATTTAATTTTAATTTTAATTTTAATTTTAATTTTAATTTGAATTTTAATTTTAATTTTAATTTCAATTTTCAATTTCAATTTCAATTTCAATTTTGATTTTAATTTCAATTTTAATTTGAATTTCAATTTTAATTTCAATTTTTAATTTTAATTTTCAATTTCAATTTCAATTTTAATTTTAATTTCAATTTCAATTTTAATTTCAATTTCAATTTCAATTTCAATTTCAATTTCAATTTCACTTTCAATTTCAATTTCAATTTCAATTTCAATTTCAATTTCAATTTAATTTCAATTTCAATTTCAATTTCAATTTCAATTTCAATTTCAATTTCAATTTCAATTTCAATTTCAATTTCAATTTCAATTTCAATTTCAATTTCAATTTCAATTTTAATTTCAATTTCAATTTCAATTTCAATTTCATCATTTCAATTTCAATTTCAATTTCAATTTCAATTTCAATTTCAATTTCAATTTCAATTTCAATTTCAATTTCAATTTCAATTTCAATTTCAATTTCAATTTCAATTTCAATTTCAATTTCAATTTCAATTTCAATTTCAATTTCAATTTCAAATTTTCAATTTCAATTTCAATTTCAATTTCAATTTCAAATTTTCAATTTCAATTTCAATTTCAATTTCAATTTCAATTTCAATTTCAATTTCAATTTCAATTTCAATTTCAATTTCAATTTCAATTTCAATTTCAATTTCAATTTCAATTTCAATTTCAATTTCAATTTCAATTTCAATTTCAATTTCAATTTCAATTTCAATTTCAATTTCAATTTCAATTTCAATTTCAATTTCAATTTCAATTTCAATTTCAATTTCAATTTCAATTTCAATTTCAATTTCAATTTCAATTTCAATTTCAATTTCAATTCAATTTCAATTTCAATTTCAATTTCAATTTCAATTTCAATTTCAATTTCAATTTCAATTTCAATTTCAATTTCAATTTCAATTTCAATTTCAATTTCAATTTCAATTTCAATTTCAATTTCAATTTCAATTTCAATTTCAATTTCAATTTCAATTTCAATTTCAATTTCAATTTCAATTTCAATTTCAATTTCAATTTCAATTTCAATTTCAATTTCAATTTCAATTTCAATTTCAATTTCAATTTCAATTTCAATTTCAATTTCAATTTCAATTTCAATTTCAATTTCAATTTCAATTTCAATTTCAATTTCAATTTCAATTTCAATTTCAATTTCAATTTCAATTTCAATTTCAATTTCAATTTCAATTTCAATTTATCAATTTCAATTTCAATTTCAATTTCAATTTCAATTTCAATTTCAATTTCAATTTTCAATTTCAATTTCAATTTCAATTTCAATTTCAATTTCAATTTCAATTTCAATTTCAATTTCAATTTCAATTTCAATTTCAATTTCAATTTCAATTTCAATTTCAATTTCAATTTCAATTTCAATTTCAATTTCAATTTCAATTTCAATTTCAATTTCAATTTCAATTTCAATTTCAATTTCAATTTCAATTTCAATTTCAATTTCAATTTCAATTTCAATTTCAATTTCAATTTCAATTTCAATTTCAATTTCAATTTCAATTTCAATTTCAATTTCAATTTCAATTTCAATTTCAATTTCAATTTCAATTTCAATTTCAATTTCAATTTCAATTTCAATTTCAATTTCAATTTCAATTTCAATTTCAATTTCAATTTCAATTTCAATTTCAATTTCAATTTCAATTTCAATTTCAATTTCAATTTCAATTTCAATTTCAATTTCAATTTCAATTTCAATTTCAATTTCAATTTCAATTTCAATTTCAATTTCAATTTCAATTTCAATTTCAATTTCAATTTCAATTTCAATTTCAATTTCAATTTCAATTTCAATTTCAATTTCAATTTCAATTTCAATTTCAAATTTCAATTTCAATTTCAATTTCAATTTCAATTTCAATTTCAATTTTCAATTTCAATTTCAATTTCAATTTCAATTTCAATTTCAATTTCAATTTCAATTTCAATTTCAATTTCAATTTCAATTTCAATTTCAATTTCAATTTCAATTTCAATTTCAATTTCAATTTCAATTTCAATTTCAATTTCAATTTCAATTTCAATTTCAATTTCAATTTCAATTTCAATTTCAATTTCAATTTCAATTTCAATTTCAATTTCAATTTCAATTTCAATTTCAATTTCAATTTCAATTTTTCAATTTCAATTTCAATTTCAATTTCAATTTCAATTTCAATTTCAATTTCAATTTCAATTTCAATTTCAATTTCAATTTCAATTTCAATTTCAAATTTAAATTCAGTTTCGATTTCAAGTTCAGTTGCAACTTCAGTTTCAATTTCAGTTTCAATTTCAATTTCAATTTCAATTTCAATTTCAATTTCAATTTCAATTTCAATTTCAATTTCAATTTCAATTTCAATTTCAATTTCAATTTCAATTTCAATTTCAATTTCAATTTCAATTTCAATTTCAATTTCAATTTCAATTTCAATTTCAATTTCAATTTCAATTTCAATTTCAATTTCAATTTCAATTTCAATTTCAATTTCAATTTCAATTTCAATTTCAATTTCAATTTCAATTTCAATTTCAATTTCAATTTCAATTTCAATTTCAATTTCAATTTCAATTTCAATTTCAATTTCAATTTCAATTTCAATTTCAAATTTCAATTTCAATTTCAATTTCTCAATTTCAATTTCAATTTCAATTTCAATTTCAATTTCAATTTCAATTTCAATTTCAATTTCAATTTCAATTTCAATTTCAATTTCAATTTCAATTTCAATTTCAATTTCAATTTCAATTTCAATTTCAATTTCAATTTCAATTTCAATTTCAATTTCAATTTCAATTTCAATTTCAATTTCAATTTCAATTTCAATTTCAATTTCAATTTCAATTTCAATTTCAATTTCAATTTCAATTTCAATTTCAATTTCAATTTCAATTTCAATTTCAATTTCAATTTCAATTTCAATTTCAATTTCAATTTCAATTTCAATTTCAATTTCAATTTCAATTTCAATTTCAATTTCAATTTCAATTTCAATTTCAATTTCAATTTCAATTTCAATTTCAATTTCAATTTCAATTTCAATTTCAATTTCAATTTCAATTTCAATTTCAATTTCAATTTCAATTTCAATTTCAATTTCAATTTCAATTTCAATTTTTAATTTCAATTTCAATTTCAATTTTTAATTTCAATTTCAATTTCAATTTCAATTTCAATTTCAATTTCAATTTTTAATTTCAATTTCAATTTCAATTTCAATTTTCAATTTCAATTTCAATTTCAATTTCAATTTCAATTTTAATTTCAATTTTAATTTCAATTTCAATTTCAATTTCAATTTCAATTTCAATTTCAATTTCAATTTCCAATTTCAATTTCAATTTCAATTTCAATTTCAATTTCAATTTTAATTTTTAATTTCAATTTTAATTTCAATTTTAATTTCAATTTCAATTTCAATTTTAATTTCAATTTCAATTTCAATTTTTAATTTCAATTTCAATTTCAATTTCAATTTCAATTTCAATTTATTCAATTTCAATTTTAATTTTCAATTTTAATTTCAATTTTTAATTTCAATTTTAATTTTAATTTTAATTTCAATTTTTAATTTCAATTTTAATTTCAATTTTAATTTCAATTTCAATTTCAAATTTTAATTTTAATTTTAATTTTAATTTTAATTTTAATTTTAATTTCAATTTCAATTTTAATTTCAATTTCACATTTCAATTTCAATTTTAATTTCAATTTTAATTTCAATTTCAATTTCAATTTCAATTTCAATTTCAATTTCAATTTAATTTCAATTTCAATTTCAATTTCAATTTCAATTTCAATTTTAATTTTAATTTTTTTCAATTTCAATTTCAATTTCAATTTCAATTTTAATTTTTAATTTTAATTTTAATTTTAATTTATTAATTTTAATTTCAATTTCAATTTCAATTTCAATTTCAATTTCAATTTCAATTTCAATTTCAATTTTAATTTTCAATTTCAATTTTAATTTTAATTTTAATTTCAATTTTAATTTTAATTTTAATTTCAATTTTAATTTTAATTTTTCAATTTCAATTTTAATTTTAATTTTAATTTTAATTTTAATTTTCAATTTTTAATTTTAATTTATTTTAATTTTAATTTTAATTTTAATTTCAATTTTAATTTTAATTTTAATTTGAATTTCAATTTTAATTTTAATTTGAATTTTAATTTCAATTTTAATTTGAATTTTAATTTCAATTTCAATTTTTAATTTTAATTTCAATTTTAATTTGAATTTTTAATTTGAATTTCAATTTTGAATTTTAATTTTAATTTAATTTTAATTTTAATTTTAATTTTAATTTTTAATTTTAATTTTTAATTTTAATTTTAATTGAATTTTAATTTTAATTTTTAATTTCAATTTTAATTTCAATTTTAATTTTAATTTTAATTTTGAATTTTTAATTTTAATTTTGAATTTTAATTTTAATTTTTAATTTCAATTTTTAATTTCAATTTTGAATTTCAATTTTAATTTTTATTTTTAATTTTTAATTTTAATTTTAATTTTTAATTTTAATTTTTAATTTTAATTTTTAATTTTAATTTTAATTTTAATTTTAATTTTAATTTTAATTTTAATTTTTAATTTTTAATTTTAATTTTTAATTTTAATTTTTAATTTTAATTTTAATTTTAATTTCAATTTCATTAATTTTAATTTTAATTTCAATTTTAATTTGAATTTCAATTTTAATTTGGAATTTAAATTTTAATTTAATTTTAATTTTTTTTTTTTTTTTTATACTTCCTAATTTTGCAATCATCCTAGAATAAAAAAATTCAGTTTAACAATTTGAGGTGTAGTTTATGTATGGGAGAAAAGGAGAGTACTATGTAAAAGTTACAAAACAAAATTTAAAAAATTTCATGTCTGAGCTAAATGGGGTTCAGTTCCTAAAGGTAGGTCCAGGTGACATTTTGAGCCGCCTTGTTTGGGTGCTGTTATTGCAGGCGAGTGCCAGAATGTTGTCATTCAATTTCCAATTTAATTTCACTTTCGATGGACGTTCATGTCTCTGTGGATGACCGAGTTTCAATTTTTTCCGAGCAGTTTGTACTTTCATTTCGATCCGAGGCCGTGCCTCAGACTGATGCCAGTTTCAATTTCACTGGTTTGATATCAGGCTTTTCAGTTTCAATTTCTGTGTCGTTTAGCGTTTCAATTTCGAGTTTCGATTTGCCACTGCATCTTCTCCATTTTCAGTTTCGATTTCGTTTGTTTTTCAAGTTTCACTTTTCAGTTTCAATTTCAATTTAAGTTTCAGATATTCCGGTTTCAATTTCGAGAAGGGTTTCAGTTTACCGCTTTCAGTTTCGATTTCCCGTTTGGCAATTTCAGTTTCAATTTTTTCGGTTTCAGTTTCAATTTCTAGAGGCTCGGTTTCAAGTTTAGTTTTAGATTAACGGTTATTTCAGTTCCGGTGTACTGGCAATTTCAGTTTCAGTTTCAATTTCAGTTTCAATTTCTGAGTCAGTTTCAAGTGCCTGGTGGTAGGTTCAGTCAGTTTTCAATTTCAGTTTGTTAGGTTCAGTTTACTACTCCGAGTGAACCTTTCGATGTTTGCGTTTCTAGTTTTGATAGAGAATTTCGCTTACTTCAATTTCAAGTTTCCAATTCAAGTATTTAGGACCAAGCGTAGTACGGGCGGGAAGGAGCAGTTTTATTTTTGTTTCAGGATTTCGATTTCCAGATTTCAGTTTCAATGGCCTGTTTTCATATTCAGAAAGACAGTTTCGGAATTCACACTTGTTCTTCTGTAAATTCTCGAGAACCTTTGAAGATGCGATGGCAGTTTTCAGGATTGCCAGTGGTGCTGCCGAATGCCAATTTCATTATTCAATTAGGTTTCAATTTCAATTTCAATTTAAATTTCAATTTCAATTCAATTTCGAATAATTCCAGTTTTAATTTCGTTCAATTTTGGTAATTTCAATTTCAGTTTCAATTTCGCTTTTTAATTTCAGTTATAATCTTGCAGTTTCAATTTAGTTTCAATTTTCAATCAAGTTCAATTTCAGTTAAATTTCAGTTTAGCAATTTTGTTTTCACTTTCAGGTCTTTTAATTTGCAGTTTCAATTTCTCAGTTTCAATTTCAATTTCAATTTGAATTTCAATTCGGTCAATTTCAATTTCAATTTCAATTTCAATTTCAGTTATAGCTCTCGCTTCAATTTCAATTTCAATGTTCAGTTTCAATTTCAGTTTCAATTTCAGTTTTGCTTTCAGTTTCAATTTCAATTTCAGTTTCATTTCAGTTTAATTTCCGAGTTTAACTTTCACGTTCATCCAGTTTGCCCAATTTCAATTTTCGCATTTCATTTATTTCAACTTATTGAATTTCAGTTCTGTTTCAGAGTTCATTTCAATTTCAGTTTCAATTTCAGTTCAAACTGTCTCAGGGTTCAATTTCAGTTGCCTGTTTCATTTTCAATTTCAGTTTCAATTAAATTTTGATTTGTTGCATTTTCCAATTTCAATTTCACTTTCAGTTTTTAAATTTCGTTTCAATTTCAAGTTCAATTTGAATTTCACTTTCAGTCATTTCAATTTCAGTTTAATTTTAGTTTCAATTTCAGTTTCAATTTCATTCTCAGTTTCAATTTCAATTTCATTTTTTCAATTTCATTTTTTCAATTTCATTTTCAATTTTAGTTTCAATTTCAGTTTCAATTTCAGTTTCAATTTCAATTTCAATTTCAGTTTCAATTTCAGTTTTAATTTCACTTTCAATTTTAGTTTCAATTTCAGTTTCAATTTGGATTTCAATTCCAGTTTCAATTTCAATTTTAGTTTTAAATTTCAGTTTCAATTTCAATTTCAAATTTCAGTTTCAATTTCAGTTTCAATTTGATTGTTTGGGATTCACTTTTCAGTTTCAATTTCAGTTTCAATTTCAGTTTCAACTCTGTTTCAATTTCAGTTTCAATTTCAGTTTGTATTTCAGATTTTTTCAGCTTCATTTTTTACTTTCGATTTCATTTTACTTTTCCGATTTGCATTTTAATTTCAAGTCCAGTTTCGATTTCAGTTTCATTTTCCAAGTTCTTACAGTTTCAATTTCAGTTTTTTACTTCAGTTTCAATTTCAGTTTCACATTTGCATTTCAGTTTCAATTTCAATTTCAATTTCAGTTTCAGATTTTTAATAGTTTCAATCTTAGTTTCAATTTCAGTTTCAATTTCAGTTTTCAATTTCATTTTTCAATTTCGGTTTTCAATTTCGGTTTCAATTTCAGTTCAATTCCAGTTTCAATTTCAATTTTTTCAGTTTCAATTTCGATTTTCAATTTCAGTTTTCAATTTCAGTTTCAATTTCAGTTTTGATTTCAGTTTCAATTTCAGTTTCAATTTCAGTTTGAATTTCCCGTTTTCAATTTCAGCTTTCAATTTCAGTTTTCTTTCATTTTCAATTTCATAGTTTCAATTTTCAGTTTCAATTTCAGTTTCAATTTCAATTTCAATTTCAGTTTCAATTTCAGTTTCAATTTCAGACTTTACTTTCAGTATACATTCAGTTTCAATTTGCGGTCTTTCACAATTTGCTCAATTCTTTTATTAATTTCATCATTTCATTAATTTCAGATTTTGGTTCAACTTAAATTTTCAGTTTCTTCCAATTTTCACTTTAAATTCATTCTCAATCCTCATTTGAGTTTAATCGGCAAGGTTTCAATTATTTCAGTTTCAGTTTACAGGCATACCTCATTCACTTCTTAGTTCATTTAATTGCTTCATTGATTTCGTCTAAGCACTCCAGTACCACATTTCTACACATCGATTTACCAGTTTCACTTAGTTTCATTTCAGAACTTGTCCTGTCATTTCAATTCTACAGTTTCTAATTTCCTTTTCATAGTTTCTCACTTCCATCCTTTTCAACTCAGTTATTCTATTGGTTTCAGAATTTGCCAATTGTTTCTTAATTTTAGTTTTAATTTGAAGTTCCAATTCGGTTTCGTATTAATTTCAGTTTCAATTTTATTTCAAATTTCAATTTCAATTTCAGTTTCGATTTCAGTTTCAAATTCAATTTTAATTTCAATTTCAATTTCAATTTCAATTTCAATTTCAATTTCAATTTCAATTTCCACTTTCAATTTCAGTTTCAGTTTTTCAATTTCAGTTTCAATTTCAGTTTCAATTTCAGTTTCAATTTCACTTTCAATTTCAATTTCAGTTTCAATTTCAGTTTAAATTCAGTTTCAATTTCACTTTCAATTTCAATTTCAATTTCACTTTCAATTTCAGTTTCTGTTTCGGTTTCAGTTCCAATTTCAGTTTCAATTTCAGTTTCAATTTCAAGTTTCAATTTCAGTTTCAATTTCAGATTTCATTTTGCTTTTTCAATTTCAATTTCAATTTCTTTCAGATTTCAATTCCAGTTTCAATTTCAGTTTCAATTTCAGTTTCAATTTCAGTTTCAATTTCAATTTCAATTTCAGTTTCAATTTTCAGTTCTTTCAATTTCAGTTTCAATTTCAGTTAGTTAATTTCAATTTCAGTTTCAGTTTCAATTTCAGTTTCAATTTCAGTTTCAATTTCAGTTTCAATTTCAGTTTCAATTTCAATTTCAGTTTCAATTTCAGTTTCAATTTCAGTTTCAATTTCAGTTTCAATTTCAGTTTCAATTTCAGTTTCAATTTCAGTTTCAATTTCAGTTTCATTTTAATTCAATTTCAGTTTCAATTTCAGTTTCAATTTCAGTTTCAATTTCAGTTTCAATTTCAGTTTCATTTCAGGTTTCAATTTTCAGTTTCAATTTCAGTTTCAATTTCAATTTCAATTTTCAATTTCAGTTTCAATTTCAGTTTCAATTTCAGTTTCAATTTCAATTTCAGTTTCAATTTCAGTTTCCGATTTCAGTTTCAATTTCAGTTTCAATTTCAGTTTCAATTTCAGTTTCAATTTTAATTTCACTTTCAGTTTCAATTTCAGTTTCAATTTCAGTTTTCAATTTCAGTTTCAATTTCAGTTTCAATTTCAGTTTCAATTTCAGTTTCAATTTTAGTTTCAATTTCAGTTTCAATTTCAGTTTCAATTTCAGTTTCAATTTCAATTTCAATTTAATTTTAGTTTCAATTTCAATTTCAATTTCAATTTCACTTTCAGTTTCAATTTCAGTTTCAATTTCAGTTTCAATTTCAGTTTCAATTTCAGTTTCAATTTCAGTTTCAATTTCAATTTCAATTTCAATTTCAATTTCAGTTTCAATTTCAGTTTCAATTTCAGTTTCAATTTCTAGTTTCAATTTCAGTTTCAATTTCAGTTTCAATTTCAGTTTCAATTTCAGTTTCAATTTCAATTTCAATTTCAGTTTCAATTTCAGTTTCAATTTCAGTTTCAATTTCAGTTTCAATTTCAGTTTCAATTTCAGTTTCAATTTCAGTTTCAATTTCAGTTTCAATTTCAGTTTCAATTTCAGTTTCAATTTCAGTTTCAATTTCAGTTTCAATTTCAGTTTCAATTTCAGTTTCAATTTCAGTTTCAATTTCAGTTTCAATTTCAGTTTCAATTTCAGTTTCAATTTCAGTTTCAATTTCAGTTTCAATTTCAGTTTCAATTTCAGTTTCAATTTCAGTTTCAATTTCAGTTTCAATTTCAGTTTCAATTTCAATTTCAATTTCAGTTTTAATTTCAATTTCAATTTCAGTTTCAATTTCAGTTTTAATTTCAATTTCAATTTCAATTTCAATTTCAGTTTTCAATTTCAGTTTCAATTTCAGTTTCAATTTCAGTTTCAATTTCAGTTTCAATTTCAGTTTCAATTTCAGTTTCAATTTCAGTTTCAATTTCAATTTCAATTTCAGTTTCAATTTCAATTTCAATTTCAGTTTCAATTTCAGTTTTAATTTCAGTTTCAATTTCAGTTTCAATTTCAATTTCAGTTTCAATTTCAATTTCAATTTCAGTTTTAATTTCAGTTTCAATTTCAATTTCAATTTCAATTTCAATTTCAATTTCAGTTTCAATTTCAGTTTCAATTTCAGTTTCAATTTCAGTTTCAATTTCAGTTTCAATTTCAGTTTCAATTTCAGTTTCAATTTCAATTTCAGTTTCAATTTCAGTTTCAATTTCAGTTTCAATTTCAGTTTCAATTTCAGTTTCAATTTCAATTTCAGATTTCAGTTTCAATTTCAGTTTCAATTTCAGTTTCAATTTCAGTTTCAATTTCAGTTTCAATTTCAGTTTCAATTTCAGTTTCAATTTCAGTTTCAATTTCAGTTTCAATTTCAGTTTCAATTTCAGTTTCAATTTCGGTTTCAATTTCAATTTCAGTTTCAATTTCAGTTTCAATTTCAGTTTCAATTTCAATTTCAATTTCAGTTTCAATTTCAGTTTCAATTTCAGTTTCAATTTCAGTTTCAATTTCAGTTTCAATTTCAGTTTCAATTTCAATTTCAATTTCAATTTCAGTTTTCAATTTCAATTTCAATTTCAATTTCAGTTTCAATTTCAGTTTCAATTTCAGTTTCAATTTCAGTTTCAATTTCAGTTTCAATTTCAGTTTCATTTTTTCAATTTCAGTTTCAATTTCAGTTTCAATTTCAGTTTCAATTTCAGTTTCAATTTCAGTTTCAATTTCAATTTTCAATTTCAATTTCAGTTTCAATTTCAGTTTCAATTTCAGTTTCAATTTCAGTTTCAATTTCAGTTTCAATTTCAATTTCAGTTTCAATTTCAGTTTCAATTTCAGTTTCAATTTCAGTTTCAATTTCAGTTTCAATTTCAATTTTCAGTTTCAATTTCAGTTTCAATTTCAGTTTCAATTTCAGTTTCATTTTCAATTTCAATTTCAGTTTCAATTTCAGTTTCAATTTCAGTTTCAGTTTCAATTTCAGTTTCAATTTCAGTTTCAATTTCAATTTCAATTTCAATTTCAGTTTCAATTTCAATTTCAGTTTCAATTTCAGTTTCAATTTCAGTTTCAATTTCAGTTTCAATTTCAGTTTTAATTTCAGTTTCAATTTCAGTTTCAATTTCAGTTTTAATTTCAGTTTCAATTTCAGTTTCAATTTCAATTCCAGTTTTGACTTCAGTTTCAATTTCAGTTTCCATTTCAGTTTCAATTTCAATTTGAGTTTCAATTTCAGTTTCAATTTCAGTTTCAATTTCAGTTTCAATTTCAATTTCAATTTCAGTTTCAATTTTAGTTTAATTTCAATTTCAATTTCAATTTCACTTTCAGTTTCAATTTCAGTTTCAATTTCAAGAGTTTCAATTTCAATTTCATTTTCAATTTCAATTTCAGTTTTAATTTCAGTTTCAATTTTACTTTGAATTTTAGTTTCCGTTTCAGATTCAATTTCAATTTCAGTTTCAATTTCAGCTTCAATTTCAATTTCAATTTCAGTTTAATTTCAGTTTCAAATTTGCTTTCAATTTCAGTTTCAATTTCAGTTTCAATTTCTGTTTGAATTTCAGTTCCTGTTTCAGATTCAGTTTCAATTTCACTTTGAGCTTCAGTTTCAATTTCAGTTTCAAATTCAGATTCAATTTCAGTTTCATTTCAGTTTCAATTTCAGTTTCAATTTTGCTTTCAATTTCAGTTTCAATTTCAGTTTCAATTTCAGTTTCAATTTCAGTTTCAATTTCAGTTTCAATTTCAGTTTCAATTTCAGTTTCAATTTCAGTTTCAATTTCAATTTCAATTTCAATTTCAATTTCAATTTCAATTTCAGTTTCAATTTCAGTTTCAATTTCAATTTCAATTTCAATTTCAGTTTCATTTTAAGTTTCAATTTCAGTTTCAATTTCAGTTTCAATTTCAGTTTTCAATTTCAGTTTCAATTTCAGTTTCAATTTCAGTTTCAATTTCAGTTTCAATTTCAATTTCAGTTTCAATTTCAGTTTCAATTTCAGTTTCAATTTCAGTTTAATTTCAGTTTCAATTTCAGTTTCAATTTCAGTTTCAATTTCAGTTTCAATTTCAATTTCAATTTGAATTTCAGTTTCAATTTCAATTTCAGTTTCATTTCAGTTTAATTTCAGTTTAATTTCAGTTTCAATTTCGCTTCCAATTTCAATTTCAGTTTCAATTTTAGTTTCAATTTAACTTTGAATTTCAGTTTCTGTTTCAGATTCAATTTCAATTTCAGTTTCAATTTCAGTTTCAATTTCAATTTCAATTTCAATTTCAATTTCAATTTCAATTTCAATTTCAATTTCAATTTCAGTTTCAATTTCAATTTCAATTTCAATTTCAATTTCAATTTCATTTTAAATTTCAATATCAGTTTCATTTCAGTTTAATTTCAGTTTCAATCACGCTTTCAATTTCAGTTTAAATTTCAGTTTCAATTTCGCTTTCAATTTCAGTTTTAATTTCAGTTTCAATTTCAGTTTCAATTTCAGTTTCAATTTCAGTTTAATTTCAGTTTAATTTCAGTTTCAATTTCAGTTTCAATTTCAGTTTCAATTTCAGTTTCAATTTCAGTTTCAATTTCAATTCCAATTTGAATTTCAGTTTCAATTTCAATTTCAGTTTCATTTCAGTTTCAATTTCAGTTTAATTTCAGTTTCAATTTCGCTTCCAATTTCAATTTCAGTTTCAATTTTAGTTTCAATTTAACTTTGAATTTCAGTTTCTGTTTCAGATTCAATTTCAATTTCAGTTTCAATTTCAGTTTCAATTTGAGTTTCAATTTCAGTTTCAATTTCAGTTTCAATTTCAGTTTCAATTTCATTTTCAGTTTCATTTTCAATTTCAGTTTCAATTTTAGTTTAATTGCAATTTCAATTTCAATTTCACTTTCAGTTTCAATTTCATTTTCAATTTAAGTTTCAATTTCAGTTTCAATTTGAGTTTCAATTTCAGTTTCAATTTCAGTTTCAATTTCATTTTCAGTTTCATTTTCAATTTCAATTTCAGTTTAATTTTAGTTTAATTGCAATTTCAATTTCAATTTCACTTTCAGTTTCAATTTCATTTTCAATTTAAGTTTCAATTTCAGTTTCAATTTGACTTTCAATTTCAGTTTCAATTTCAGTGTCAATTTCGATTTCAATTTCAATTTCAGTTTCAATTTCAGTTTTAATTTCAATTTCAGTTTCAATTTCAGTTTCAATTTCAGTTTCAATTTCAGTTTCAATTTCAGTTTCAATTTCAGTTTAATTTCAGTTTCAATTTCAGTTTCAGTTTCAATTTCAGTTTCAATTTCAGTTTCAATTTCAGTTTCAATTTCAGTTTCAATTTCAATTTCAATTTCAGTTTCAATTTCAGTTTCAATTTCAGTTTCAATTTCAGTTTCAATTTCAGTTTCAATTTCATTTTCAATTTCACTTTCAATTTCAGTTTCAATTTCAGTTTCAATTTCAATTTCAATTTCAATTTCAGTTTCAATTTCAGTTTCAATTTCAGTTTCAATTTCAGTTTCAATTTCAGTTTCAATTTCAGTTTCAATTTCAGTTTCAATTTCAGTTTCAATTTCAATTTCAGTTTCAATTTCAGTTTCAATTTCAGTTTCAATTTCAGTTTCAGTTTCAATTTCAGTTTCAATTTCAATTTCAATTTCAGTTTCAATTTCAGTTTCAATTTCAGTTTCAATTTCAGTTTCAATTTCAGTTTCAATTTCAGTTTCAATTTCAGTTTCAATTTCAGTTTCAATTTCAGTTTCAATTTCAGTTTCAATTTCAGTTTCAATTTCAATTTCAGTTTCAATTTCAATTTCAGTTTCAATTTCAGTTTCAATTTCAGTTTCAATTTCAGTTTCAATTTCAGTTTCAATTTCAGTTTCAATTTCAGTTTCAATTTCAGTTTCAATTTCAGTTTCAATTTCAGTTTCAATTTCAATTTCAGTTTCAATTTCAGTTTCAATTTCAATTTCAGTTTCAATTTCAGTTTCAATTTCAGTTTTCAATTTCAATTTCAATTTCAATTTCAGTTTCAATTTCAGTTTCAATTTCAGTTTCAATTTCAGTTTCAATTTCAGTTTCAATTTCAGTTTCAGTTTCAATTTCAATTTCAGTTTCAATTTCAGTTTCAATTTAAGTTTCAATTTCAGTTTCAATTTCAGTTTCAATTTCAGTTTCAATTTAAGTTTCAATTTCAGTTTCAATTTCAGTTTCAATTTCAGTTTCAATTTCAATTTCAATTTCAGTTTCAATTTCAGTTTCAATTTCAGTTTCAATTTCAGTTTCAATTTCAGTTTCAATTTCAGTTTCAATTTCAGTTTCAATTTCAATTTTCAGTTTCAGTTTCAATTTCAGTTTCAATTTCAGTTTCAATTTCAGTTTTCAATTTCAGTTTCAATTTCAATTTTCAATTTCAATTTCAATTTCAGTTTCAATTTCAATTTCAATTTCAATTTCAATTTCAATTTCAGTTTCAATTTCAGTTTCAATTTCAGTTTCAATTTCAATTTCAATTTCAATTTCAGTTTCAATTTCAGTTTCAATTTCAGTTTCAATTTCAGTTTCAATTTCAGTTTCAATTTCAGTTTCAATTTCAGTTTCAATTTCATTTCAATTTCAGTTTCAATTTCAGTTTCAGTTTCAATTTCAGTTTCAATTTCAATTTTCAATTTCAGTTTCAATTTCAGTTTCAATTTCAGTTTCAACTTCAGTTTCAATTTCAGTTTCAATTTCAGTTTCAATTTCAGTTTCAATTTCAATTTCAGTTTCAATTTCAGTTTTAATTTCAGTTTCAATTTCAATTTCAATTTCAATTTCAATTTCAGTTTCAATTTCAGTTTCAATTTCAGTTTCAATTTCAGTTTCAATTTCAGTTTCAATTTCAGTTTCAATTTCAGTTTCAATTTCAATTTCAATTTCAATTTTAATTTCAGTTTCAATTTCAGTTTTAATTTCAGTTTCAATTTCAATTTCAATTTCAATTTCAGTTTCAATTTCAGTTTCAATTTCAGTTTCAATTTCAGTTTCAACTTCAGTTTCAACTTCAGTTTCAATTTCAGTTTCAATTTCAGTTTCAATTTCAGTTTCAATTTCAGTTTCAATTTCAGTTTCAATTTCAGTTTCAATTTCAGTTTCAATTTCAGTTTCAATTTTCAATTTCAATTTCAATTTCAGTTTCAATTTCAATTTCAATTTCAGTTTCAATTTCAATTTCAGTTTCAATTTCAGTTTCAATTTCAGTTTCAATTTCAGTTTCAATTTCAGTTTCAATTTCAATTTCAATTTCAATTTCAATTTCAGTTTCAATTTCAGTTTCAATTTCAATTTCAATTTCAATTTCAATTTCAGTTTCAATTTCAGTTTCAATTTCAGTTTCAATTTCAGTTTCAATTTCAGTTTCAATTTCAGTTTCAATTTCAGTTTCAATCAGTTTCAATTTCAGTTTCAATTTCAGTTTCAATTTCAATTTCAATTTCAGTTTCAATTTCAGTTTCAATTTCAGTTTCAATTTCAGTTTCAATTTCAGTTTCAATTTCAGTTTCAATTTCAGTTTCAATTTCAGTTTCAATTTCAGTTTCAATTTCAGTTTCAATTTCAGTTTCAATTTCAGTTTCAGTTTCAATTTCAATTTCAATTTCAATTTCAGTTTCAATTTCAGTTTCAATTTCAGTTTCAATTTCAGTTTCAATTTCAATTTCAGTTTCAATTTCAGTTTCAATTTCAATTTCAGTTTCAATTTCAATTTCAATTTCAATTTCAGTTTCAATTTCAGTTTCAATTTCAGTTTCAATTTCAGTTTCAATTTCAGTTTCAATTTCAGTTTCAATTTCAGTTTCAATTTCAATTTCAATTTCAATTTCAGTTTCAATTTCAGTTTCAGTTTCAATTTCAATTTCAATTTCAGTTTCAATTTCAGTTTCAATTTCAGTTTCAATTTCAGTTTCAATTTCAGTTTCAATTTCAGTTTCAATTTCAGTTTCAATTTCAATTTCAATTTCAATTTCAGTTTCAATTTCAATTTCAATTTCAGTTTCAATTTCAATTTCAATTTCAATTTCAATTTCAATTTCAGTTTCAATTTCAGTTTCAATTTCAGTTTCAATTTCAGTTTCAATTTCAGTTTTCATTTCAATTTCAATTTCAGTTTCAATTTCAGTTTCAATTTCAGTTTCAATTTCAGTTTCAATTTCAGTTTCAATTTCAGTTTCAATTTCAGTTTCAATTTCAGTTTCAATTTCAGTTTCAATTTCAGTTTCAATTTCAGTTTCAATTTCAGTTTCAATTTCAGTTTAATATTCAGTTTCAATTTCAGTTTCAATTTCAGTTTCAATTTCAGTTTCAATTTCAGTTTCAATTTCAGTTTCAATTTCAATTTCAATTTCAGTTTCAATTTCAGTTTCAATTTCAGTTTCAATTTCAGTTTCATTTCAATTTCAGTTTCAATTTCAGTTTCAATTTCAGTTTCAATTTCAGTTTCAATTTCAGTTTCAATTTCAGTTTCAATTTCAGTTTCAATTTCAGTTTCAATTTCAGTTTCAATTTCAATTTCAATTTCAATTTCAATTTCAATTTCAATTTCAATTTCAGTTTCAATTTCAATTTCAATTTCAGTTTCAATTTCAGTTTCAATTTCAGTTTCAATTTCAATTTCAATTTCAGTTTCAATTTCAGTTTCAATTTCAGTTTCAATTTCAGTTTCAATTTCAATTTCAATTTCAGTTTCAATTTCAATTTCAGTTTCAATTTCAGTTTTTCAATTTCAGTTTCAATTTCAGTTTCAATTTCAGTTTCAATTTCAGTTTCAATTTCAGTTTCAATTTCAATTTCAATTTCAGTTTCAATTTCAGTTTCAATTTCAGTTTCAATTTCAATTTCAATTTCAGTTTCAATTTCAGTTTCAATTTCAATTTCAATTTCAGTTTCAATTTCAGTTTCAATTTCAGTTTCAATTTCAGTTTCAATTTCAGTTTCAATTTCAGTTTCAGTTTCAATTTCAGTTTCAATTTCAGTTTCAATTTCAGTTTCAATTTCAGTTTCAATTTCAGTTTCAATTTCAGTTTCAATTTCAGTTTCAATTTCAGTTTCAATTTCAGTTTCAATTTCAGTTTCAATTTCAATTTCAATTTCAGTTTCAATTTCAATTTCAATTTCAATTTCAGTTTCAATTTCAGTTTCAATTTCAGTTTCAATTTCAATTTCAGTTTCAATTTCAGTTTCAATTTCAGTTTCAATTTCAGTTTCAATTTCAGTTTCAATTTCAATTTCAATTTCAATTTCAATTTCAGTTTCAATTTCAATTTCAATTTCAATTTCAGTTTCAATTTCAGTTTCAATTTCAGTTTCAATTTCAGTTTCAATTTCAGTTTCAATTTCAGTTTCAATTTCAGTTTCAATTTCAGTTTCAATTTCAGTTTCAATTTCAATTTCAATTTCAATTTCAATTTCAATTTCAGTTTCAATTTCAGTTTCAATTTCAATTTCAATTTCAGTTTCAATTTCAGTTTCAATTTCAGTTTCAATTTCAGTTTCAATTTCAGTTTCAATTTCAGTTTCAATTTCAGTTTCAATTTCAATTTCAATTTCAGTTTCAATTTCAGTTTCAATTTCAATTTCAATTTCAGTTTCAATTTCAGTTTCAATTTCAATTTCAGTTTCAATTTCAGTTTCAGTTTCAATTTCAGTTTCAGTTTCAATTTCAATTTCAATTTCAATTTCAATTTCAGTTTCAATTTCAGTTTCAATTTCAGTTTCAATTTTAGTTTCAATTTCAGTTTCAATTTCAGTTTCAATTTCAGTTTCAATTTCAGTTTCAATTTCAGTTTCAATTTCAATTTCAATTTCAGTTTCATTTTCAGTTTCAATTTCAATTTCAATTTCAGTTTCAATTTCAGTTTCAATTTCAGTTTCAATTTCAATTTCAATTTCAATTTTTCACTTTCAGTTTCAATTTCAGTTTCAATTTCAGTTTCAATTTCAGTTTCAATTTCAGTTTCGATTTCAGTTTCAATTTCAGTTTCAATTTCAGTTTCAATTTCAATTTCAACTTCAGTTTCAATTTCAGTTTCAATTTCAGTTTCAATTTCAGTTTCAATTTCAGTTTCAATTTCAGTTTCAATTTCAAATTTCAATTTCAATTTCAATTTCAATTTCAATTTCAGTTTCAATTTTAGTTTCAATTTCAATTTCAATTTCAATTTCAATTTCAGTTTCAATTTCAGTTTCAATTTCAGTTTCAATTTCAGTTTCAATTTCAATTTCAATTTCAGTTTCAATTTCAATTTCAATTTCAATTTCAATTTCGGTTTCAATTTCAATTTCAATTTCAATTTCAATTTCAATTTCAGTTTCAATTTCAGTTTCAATTTCAGTTTCAATTTCAGTTTCAATTTCAGTTTCAATTTCAATTTCAATTTCAGTTTCAATTTCAATTTCAGTTTCAATTTCAGTTTCAATTTCAGTTTCAATTTCAGTTTCAATTTCAGTTTCAATTTCAGTTTCAATTTCAATTTCAATTTCAATTTCAGTTTCAATTTCAGTTTCAATTTCAGTTTCAATTTCAGTTTCAATTTCAGTTTTCAATTTCAGTTTCAATTTCAGTTTCAATTTCAGTTTCAATTTCAATTTCAATTTCAATTTCAATTTCAATTTCAATTTCAATTTCAGTTTCAATTTCAGTTTTAATTTCAGTTTCAATTTCAGTTTCAATTTCAGTTTCAATTTCAGTTTCAATTTCAGTTTCAATTTCAATTTCAATTTCAATTTCAATTTCAATTTCAATTTCAGTTTCCATTTCATTTTCAATTTCAATTTCAGTTTCAATTTCAGTTTCAATTTCAGTTTCAATTTCAATTTCAATTTCAGTTTCAATTTCAGTTTCGTTTTCAATTTCAGTTTCAGTTTCATTTTCAATTTCAATTTCAGTTTCAGTTTCAATTTCAGTTTCAATTTCGATTTCAATTTCAGTTTCAATTACAATTTCAATTTCAGTTTCAATTTCAAGTTTCAATTTCAGTTTCAATTTCAGTTTCAATTTCATTTTCATTTCAGTTTCAATTTCAGTTTCAATTTCAATTTCAATTTCAATTTCAGTTTAAATTTCAGTTTCAATTTCACTTTCAATTTCCATTTCAATTTCAGTTTCAATTTCAGTTTCAATTTCAGTTTCAATTTCAATTTCAGTTTCATTTTCAATTTCAATTTCAATTTCAGTTTCAATTTCAGTTTCAATTTCAGTTTCAATTTCAGTTTCAATTTCAATTTCAATTTCAGTTTCAATTTCAATTTCAGTTTCAATTTCAGTTTCAATTTCAGTTTCAATTTCAGTTTCAATTTCAATTTCAATTTCAGTTTCAATTTCAGTTTCAATTTCAGTTTCAATTTCAGTTTCAATTTCAATTTCAATTTTCAGTTTCAATTTCAGTTTCAATTTCAGTTTCAATTTCAGTTTCAATTTCAATTTCAATTTCAATTTCGTTTTCAATTTCAATTTCAGTTTAATTTTAATTTCAATTTGCAATTTCAATTTCAATTTCAATTTCATTTTCAGTTTCAATTTCAATTTCATTTCAATTTAGTTTCAATTTCAGTTTCAATTTGAGTTTTTCAATTTCAGTTTCAATTTCAGTTTCATTTTCAATTTCAATTTCAGTTTCATTTTGAATTTCAATTTCAATTTCAATTTCAGTTTCAGTTTCACTTTCAATTTCAATTTCAATTTCAATTTCAGTTTCAATTTCAATTTCAGTTTCAATTTCAGTTTCAATTTTTTCAATTTTCAATTTCAATTTCAGTTTCAATTTCGATTTCAATTTCAATTTCAGTTTCAATTTCAGTTTCAATTTCACGTTTCAATTTCAGTTTCAATTTCAATTTCAATTTCAGTTTCAATTTCAGTTTCAATTTCAGTTTCAATTTCGATTTCAATTTCAGTTTCAATTTCAGTTTCAATTTCAGTTTCAATTTCATTTTCAATTTCAGTTTCAATTTCGGTTTCAATTTCAGTTTCAATTTCAGTTTCAATTTCAGTTTCAATTTCAGTTTCAATTTCAGTTTCAATTTCAATTTAATTTCAATTTCAATTTCAATTTCAGTTTCATTTCAGTTTCAATTTTCAGTTTCAATTTCAGTTTCAATTTCAGTTTCAATTTCGGTTTCAATTTCAGTTTCAATTTCAATTTTTTCAATTTCAGTTTCAATTTCAGTTTCAATTTCAGTTTCAATTTCAGTTTCAATTTCAGTTTCCAATTTCAGTTTCAATTTCAGTTACAATTTTGCAATTTCAGTTTCAATTTCAGTTTCAATTTCAGTTTCAATTTCAATTTCAGTTTCAGCTTTCAATTTCAGTTTCAATTTCAATCTCAGTTTCATTTTCAATTTCAGTTTCAATTTCAGTTTCAATTTCAGTTTCAATTTCAATTTCAATTTCAGTTTCAATTTCAGTTTCAATTTGAGTTTCAATTTCAAGTTTCAATTTCAGTTTCAATTTCAATTTCAATTTCAGTTTTAATTTTAGTTTAATTTCAGTTTCGATTTCAATTTCAATTTCGGTTTCAATTTCAGTTTCAATTTCAGTTTCAATTTCAGTTTCAGTTTCAATTTCAGTTTCAATTTCAGTTTCAATTTCAGTTTCAATTTCATTTTCAATTTCATTTTCAATTTCAATTTCAGTTTTAATTTTAGTTTAATTTCAATTTCCAATTTCAATTTCACTTTCAGTTTCAATTTCATTTTCAATTTCAGTTTCAATTTCAGTTTCAATTTGAGTTTCAATTTCAGTTTCAATTTCAGTTTCAATTTCAGTTTCAATTTCACTTTCAATTTTGATTTCAGTTTCAATTTCAATTTTAATATCAATTTCAATTTCGGTTTCAACTTCAGTTTCAACTTTAGTATCAACTTCAGTTTCAATTTCAGTTTCAATTTCAGTTTCAATTTCAGTTTCAATTTCAGTTTCAATTTCAGTTTCCATTTCAGTTTAATTTCAGTTTCAATTTCAATTTCAATTTCAATTTCAATTTCAGTTTCAATTTCAGTTTCAATTTCAGTTTCAATTTCAGTTTCAATTTCAGTTTCAATTTCAGTTTCAATTTCAGTTTCAGTTTCAATTTCACTTTCAATTTCAATTTCAATTTCAGTTTCAATTTCGATTTCAATTTCAATTTCAATTTCAGTTTCAATTTCAGTTTCAATTTCAGTTTCAGTTTGCAATTCAATTTCTATTTCAATTTCAGTTTAATTTCAGTTTCAATTGTCAGTTTCAATTTCAATTTCAGTTTCAATTTCAGTTTCAATTTCAGTTTCAATTTCAGTTTCAATTTCAGTTTCGGTTTCAATTTCAGTTTCAATTTCAGTTTCAATTTCAGTTTCATTTCAGTTCCAATTTCAGTTTCAATTTTCAGTCAATTTCAATTTCAGTTTCAATTTCAGTTTCAATTTCAGTTTCAATTTCAATTTCAATTTCAATTTCAGTTTCAATTTCAGTTTAATTTCAGTTTCAATTTCACTTTCAAATTTCAATTTCAATTTCAATTTCAATTTCAATTTCAGTTTTAATTTCAGTTTCAATTTCAGTTTCGTTTTCAGTTTCTAATTTCAGATTTCAATTTTGTTTCAATTTCAGTTTCAATTTCGGTTTCAATTTCAGTTTCACTTTCAGTTTCAATTTCAATTTCAATTTGAATTTCAGTTTTAATTTCAGTTTCAATTTCAATTTCAATTACAGTTTCAATTTCAGTTTCAATTTCAATGGCGATTTCAGTTTCAATTTCAGTGTTCAGTTTCAATTTCAGTTTCAATTTCAATTTCAATTTCAGTTTCAATTTCAGTTTTCAATTTCAATTTCAATATCAATTTCAATTTCAATTTCAGTTTCAATTTCAGTTTCAATTTCAATTTCAATTTCAATTTGTTTCAATTTCAGTTTCAATTTCAATTTCAATTTCAGTTTTTTAATTTCAGTTTCAATTTCAGTTTAACTTTCAGTTTCAATTTCAATTTCATTTTCAATTTCAATTTCAATTTCAATTTCAGTTTCAATTTCAGTTTCAATTTCAGTTTAATTTCAGTTTCAAATTTCAATTTCAATTTCAGTTTAATTTCAGTTTCGACTTCAGTTTCAATTTCAATTTAATTTCAGTTTCAATTTCAGTTTCAATTTCAATTTCAGTTTCAATTTCAATTTCAATTTCAATTTCAGTTTCAATTTCAGTTTCAATTTCAATTTAATTTCAGTTTCAATTTCAGTTTCAATTTCAGTTACAATTTCAGTTTCATTTCAGTTTCGATTTAATTTTCACTTTCAATTTCAGTTTCAATTTCAGTTTCAATTTCAGTTTCAATTTTAGTTTCCAATTTCGGTTTCAATTTCAGTTTCAATTTTCAATTTCAATTTCAATTGTCAATTTCAATTTAAATTTCAGTTTTAATTTCAGTTCCAATTTCAATTTCAATTTCAATTTCAATTTCAGTTTCAATTTCAGTTTCAATTTCAGTTTCAATTTCAGTTTCAATTTCAATTTCAATTTCAGTTTCAAATTCAGTTTCAATTTCAGGTTCAATTTCAAGTTCAATTTCAGTTTTAATTGCAGTTTCAATTTCAGTTTCAATTTCACTTTCAATTTCAATTTCAATTTCAGTTTCAATTTCAGTTTGATTTTCAATTTCAGTTTTCAATTTCAGTTTTAATTTCAGTTTCAGTTTCAGTTTCAATTTCAATTTCAGTTTCAATTTCAATTTCATTTTCGTTTCAATTGCAATTTCAATTTCACTTTCAATTTCAGTTTCAATTTCAATTTGAATTTCATTTTCAATTTCAGTTTCAATTTCAATTTCAATTTCAATTTCAATTTCAATTTCAATTTCAGTTTTAATTTCAGTTTCAATTTCATTTCAATTTCAGTTTCAATTTCAGTTTCAATTTCAGTTTCAATTTCAGTTTCAATTTCAGTTTCAATTTCAGTTTCAATTTCAGTTTCAGTTTCAGTTTCAATTTCAATTTCAATTTCAGTTTGAATTTCAGTTTCAATTTCAATTTCAATTTCAATTTCAATTTGAATTCAATTTCAATTTCAATTTCAATTTCAGTTTAATTTCAGTTTCAATTTCAGTTTCAATTTCAGTTTCAATTTCAGTTTCAATTTCAGTTTCAATTTCAATTTCAATTTCAGTTTAAATTTCAGTTTCAATTTCAGTTTCAATTTCAGTTTCAATTTCAGTTTCAATTTCAATTTCAATTTCAATTTCAATTTCAGTTTCAATTTCAGTTTCAATTTTAATTTCAATTTCAGTTTCAATTTCAGTTTCAATTTCAGTTTTAATTTCAGTTTAATTTCAGTTTTAATTTCATTTTCAGTTTCAATTTCAGTTTCAATTTCAGTTTCAATTTCAGTTTCAGTTTCAATTTCAGTTTCAATTTCAATTTCAGTTTCAATTTCAGTTTAATTTCAGTTCAATTTTAACTTGGGTTCAATTTCAATTCTTAGTTTCAATTTCAATGTCATTCCAATTTCAGTTTCAATTTTCAGTTTCAATGTCAGTTTCAATTAAAGTTTCAATTTTACTCCCAGTTTTAATTTCAGTTTCAATTTCAGTTTCAATTTCAGTTTCACTCCCACTTCAGGTTCTAATTTAGTTTAATTTCAGTTTAATTTCAGTTTCAGTTTCACTTTCAATTTCAGTTTCAATTTCGAATTTCAATTTCAGTTTCAATTTTAGTCTCAATTTCAGGTTTCAATTTCCGTTTTATTCTTCAATTTCAATTTCAATTTTAATTTCAATTTCAATTGTGAGTTTCAAGTTCAGTTTTCAAGTTCAATTTCAATTTCACTTTCAATTTAGAATTTCAATTTTAGTAATTTCAGTTTCAATTTAAGTTTAAATTTCTGTTTTCAATTGTCAGTTTGAATTTCAGTTTGATTTTGAATTTCAGTTTCAATTTCAGTTTAATTTTAGTTTCTAATTGCAATTTCAATTTCAATATAAATTTCAGGTTCAATTTCAGTTTGAATTTCAATTTCAATTACAATTTCAATTTCAGTTTCAATTTCAATTTAATTTCAGTTTTAATTTCCAGTTTCAATTCCAGTTTGAATTTCAGTTTTAATATCAGTTTTAGTTTTAATTTCAGTTTCAATTTCGGTTTTAATTTCAGTTTCAATTTCAATTTCAAATTTCAGTTTCAACTTTCAGTTTCAATTTCAGTTTCAATTTCAGTTTATATTTCAGTTTCAGTTTCAGTTCAGTTCACTTTCGGTTTTAATTTCAATTTCGGTTTAATTTCAATTTCGGTTTCAGTTCGTTTCAATTTCAGTTTCAATTTCAGTTTCAATTTCACTTTAATTTCAGTTTTAATTTCAGTTTCAATTTAAATTCCAATTTCAGTTTCAATTTCAATTTTCAGTTTCGATTTCAGATTCAATTTTAATTTCATTTTTAAATTATAATTTCAGTTTCATTTAGTTTAATTTCAGTTTCAATTCGCTTTCAGTTTCAGTTTTAATTTCAGTTTCAATTTCAGTTTCAATTTCACTTTAATTTCAAGTTTAATTTCAGTTTCAATTTTGCTTTCAATTTCAGTTTCAATTTCAGTTTCAATTTCAGTTTCAATTTCACTTTAATTTCAGTTTTAATTTCAGTTTTAATTTTGCTTTCAATTTCAGTTTCAATTTCAGCTTTCAATTTCAATTTCAGTTTCAATTTTAGTCTCAATTTCACTTTGAATTTCAGTTTTTTGTTTCAGATTCAATTTCAATTTCAGTTTCAATTTCAGTTTCAATTTGAGGTTTTCAATTTTTCAGTTTCAATTTCAATTTCAGTTTCAATTTCAATTTCAGTTTTAATTTTAGTTTTAATTGCAATTTCAATTTCAATTTCACTTTCCAGTTTCAATTTCAGTTTCAATTTCAGTTTTGATTTTGAGTTTTTTTTTCAATTTCAGTTTTAATTTTGGTTTTAATTGCAATTTCAATTTCCACTTTCAATTTCAGTTTCAGTTTCAGTTTCAATTTCCAGTTTCAATTTCAGTTTTAATTTCAGTTTTTAATTTCAGTTTCGCTTTCAGTTTCATTCGGTTTTAATTTCAATTTAATTTCAGTTTCAATTCCCTTTCAATTTCAATTTCAGTTTCAATTTTAGTTTCAATTTCACTTTGGACTTCAGGTTTCTGTTTCAGATTCAATTTCATTCAGTTTCAATTTCAGTTTCCGATTTGAGTTTCAATTTCAGTTTCAATTTCAGTTTCAATTTCCAATTTCAGTTTCAATTTCAATTTTCAGTTTTAATTTTAGTTTTAATTGCAATTTCAATTTCAATTTCACTTTCAGTTTCAATTTCAGTTTCAATTCCAGTTTCAGTTTCAATTTTAGTCTCAATTTCACTTTGAATTTCAGTTTTGTTTTCAGATTCAATTTCAATTTATTTCAGTTTCAATTTCAGTTTCAATTTGAGTTTCAATTTCAGTTTCAATTTCAATTTCAGTTTCAATTTCAATTTCAGTTTAATTTTAGTTTAATTGCAATTTCAATTTCAATTTCAATTTCATTTCAGTTTCAATTTCAGTTTGATTTTGAGTTTCAATTTCAGTTTAATTTTGGTTTAATTGCAATTTCAATTTCACTTTCAATTTCAGTTTCAGTTTCAGTTTCAATTTCAGTTTCAATTTCGGTTTCAATTACGGTTTTAATTTTAGTTTCAATTTCAATTTCAGTTTCACTTTCAGTTTTAATTTCAATTTTAATTTCAGTTTCAATTTCGCTTTCAATTTCAATTTCAAAAAGTTTCAATTTTAGTTTCAATTTTCACTTTGAATTTCAGTTTCTTTTTCTGTTTCAGATTCGATTTCAATTTCAGTTTCAATTTCAGTTTCAATTTGAGTTTCAATTTCAGTTTCAATTTCAGTTTCAATTTCAATTTCAGTTTCAATTTCAATTTCAGTTTAATTTTAGTTTAATTGCAATTTCAATTTCAATTTCACTTTCAGTTTCAATTTCAGTTTCAATTTCAGTTTCAATTTGAGTTTCAATTTCAGTTTCAATTTCGATTTCAATTTCAATTTCAGTTTAATTTTGGTTTAATTACAATTTCAATTTCAATTACACTTTCGGCTTCAATTTCAGTTTAAATTTCAGTTTCATGTTCAGTTTCGATTTCAGATTCAATTTCACTATCAGTTTCAATTTCAGTTTCAATTTGAGTTTCAATTTCAGTTTCAATTTCAGTTTCAATTTGAGTTTCAATTTCAGTTTACAATTTCAATTTCAGTTTTAATTTTGGTTTTAATTGCAATTTCAATTTCACTTTCAGTTTTAATTTCAGTTTCAATTTTGGTTTTCAATTTCGCTTTACCAATTTCAGTTTTAATTTCAGTTTCAATTTCATTTCAATTTCCGTTTTCAATTTCCGTTTCACTTTCAGTTTCAATTTCAGTTTCAATTTCGGTTTCAATTTCGGTTTTTTCAATTTCAGTTGCAGTTTCCAGTTTCAATTTCGATTTCAATTTCAGTTTTAATTTTGGTTTTTAATTGCAATTTCAATTTCAATTTCACTTTCGGCTTCAATTTCAGTTTTTCAATTTCAGTTTCAATTTCGGTTCATGTTCGGTTTTCGTTTCAGTTTCAATTTCACTTTCAATTTCGATTTCAATTTCAATTTCAGTTTTAATTTTGGTTTTTATTTGCAATTTCAATTTTAATTTCACTTTCAGCTTCAATTTCAGTTTCAATTTGAGTTTCACTTTCAGCTTCAATTTCAGTTTCAATTTCAGTTTCATTTCCAGTTTCAATTTCACTTTCAATTTCGATTTCAATTTCAATTTCACTTTAATTTTGGTTTAATTGCAATTTCAATTTCACTTTCAGTTTCAATTTCAGTTTCAATTTGAGTTTCAATTTCAGTTTCAATTTCAGTTTCAATTTCAGTTTCAATTTCAGTTTCAATTTGAGTTTCAATTTCAGTTTCAATTTGAGTTTCAATTTCAGTTTCAATTTCAATTTCAGTTTAATTTTTGGTTTTAATCGCAATTTCAATTTCACTTTCAGTTTCTAATTTCAGTTTCAATTTCAGTTTCAATTTCGCTTGCAATTTCGGTTTAAATTTCAGTTTCAATTTCGCTTTCAATTTCCGTTTTAATTTCAGTTTCACTTTCAGTTTCAATTTCAGTTTCAATTTCAGTTTCAATTTCAGCTTCAATTTCAATTTCAGTTTTAATTTTAGTTTCAGTACAATTTTCAATTTCACTATCAGATTCAATTTCAGTTTCAATTTGAGTTTTCAATTTCAGTTTTCAACTTCAGTTTCAATTTCAGTTTCAATTTCAGTTTCAATTTGAGTTTCAATTTCAGTTTCAATTTCAGTTTCAATTTCAGTTTAACTTTGAGTTTTAATCGCAATTTCAATTTTTCACTTTCAGTTTTAATTTCAGTTTCAATTTCAGTTTCAATTTCAGCTTGCAATTCTCAGTTTTTTAATTTCAGTTTCAATTTCGCTTTCAATTTCCGTTTTAATTTCAGTTTCACTTTCAGTTTCAATTTCGGTTTTTTTTTCAATTTCAGTTTCAATTTCAGTTTCAATTTCAGTTTCAATTTCGATTTCAATTTCAGTTTTAATTTTTGGTTTAATTTCAATTTCAATTTCACTTTCGGCTTCAATTTCAGTTTCAATTAAAGTTTCATGTTCAGTTTCGATTTCCCAGTTTTTCAATTTCACTTTCAATTTCGATTTCAATTTCTTTTTCAATTTCAGTTTTAATTTTGGTTTTTAAATTCACCCAGAATTTCAAATTTTAATTTTACTTTCAGCTTCAATTTCAGTTTCAATTTGAGTTTCAATTTCAGTTTCAATTTCAGTTTCAATTTTAGTTTTCAATTTTAGTTTCAATTTCAGTTTCAATTTCAGTTTCAATTTCGATTTCAATTTCAATTTCAATTTTTTAATTTTTGGTTTTTAATTTCAGTTTCAATTTCAGTTTCAATTTGAGTTTCAATTTCAGTTTCAATTTCAGTTTTAATTTCAATTTCAGTTGCAATTTCAATTTCAATTTCAGTTTTAATTTCAGTTTCAATTTTAGTTTCAATTTCGGTTGCAATTTCAGTTTCAATTTCAGTTTCAATTTCGGTTTCAATTTCGTTTTAATTTCAGTTTCAATTTCAGTTTCAATTTTAAGTAAATTTTAAATTATAATTTCAGTTTCACTTCAGTTTCAATTTCAGTTTCAATTTCAATTTCCAGTTTCAACTCCCAGTTTCAATTTCAGTTTCAATTTCAGCTCAATTTGAGTTTTAAAATTCAGTTTCAATTTCGGTTTCAATTTCAATATCTACTTTCGGTTTCAATTTCAGTTTCAATTTTGATTTCATGTTCAGTTTCGATTTCAGTTTCAATTTCAATTTAAATTTCGATTTCAATTTCAATTTCAATTTCAATTTCGGTTTAATTGCAATTTCAATTTTAATTTCAATTTCAGCTTCAATTTCTATTTCAATTTCAGTTTCAATTTGAGTTTTAATTTCAGTTTCAATTTCAGTTTCAATTTTAGTTTCAATTTCAGTTTCAATTTTAGTTTCAATTTCAATTTCAATTTCATTTGGTTTCAATTGCAATTTCAATTTCACTTTCAGTTTCAATTTGAATTTCAATTTGAGTTTCAATTTCAGTTTCAATTTCAGTTTCAATTTTTTCAGTTTTCAATTTCAGTTTCAATTTCAGTTTCAATTTCAGTTTCAATTTCAGTTTCAATTTCAGTTTAATTTCAGTTTCAATTTCAGTTTCAATTTAAGTTTCAATTTCAATTTCACTTTTCGATTTCAGATTCAATTTTAATTTCATTTTAAATTTCAAATTTCAATTTCAATTTCAGTTTTAATTTCAGTTTCAATTTCGGTTTCAATTTCAGTTTTAATTTCGGTTTCAATTTCAGTTTCAATTTCAGTTTCAATTTCAGTTTCAATTTCAGTTTTAATTTCAGTTTCCAATTTCAGTTTCAATTTCAATTTCAGTTTCAATTTTAGTTTTAATTTCAATTTCAATTACACTTTCGGCTTCAATTTCAGTTTCAATTTCAGTTTCATGTTCAGTTTCGATTTCAGTTTCAATTTCACTTTCAATTTCGATTTCAATTTCAATTTCAGTTTAATTTTGGTTTAATTGCAATTTCAATTTTAATTTCACTTTCAGCTTCAATTTCAGTTTCAATTTCAGTTTCAATTTCAGTTTCAATTTCAGTTTCAATTTCAGTTTCAATTTTAGTTTCAATTTCGGTTTCAATTTCAGTTTCAATTTCGATTTCAATTTCAATTTCACTTTCAATTTTAATTTCAATTTCAGTTTCAATTTGCAATTTCAATTTGAGTTTCAATTTCAGTTTCAATTTCAGTTTCAATTTCGTTTTAATTTCAATTTCAGTTTCAATTTCCCTTTCAATTTCAGTTTCAATTTCAGTTTCAATTTGACTTTAATTTCAGTTTAATTTCAGTTTCAATTTCCAATTCCAATTTCAGTCCAATTTCACTTTCAGTTTCGATTTCAGATTCAATTTTAATTTCATTTTAAATTATAATTTCAGTTTCAATTTCAGTTTCAATTTCAATTTCAATTTCGCTTTCAGTTTCGGTTTTAATTTCAATTTCAATTTCAGTTTCAATTTCAGTTTCAATTTCAGTTTCAATTTTAAATTTCAATTTCACTTTGAATTTCAGTTTCACTTTTCAGTTTCAATTTCAATTTCAGTTTCAATTTCAATTTCAATTTGAGTTTCAATTTCAGTTTCAATTTCAGTTTCAATTTCAATTTCAGTTTCAATTTCGGTTTCAATTTCAGTTTGAATTTCAGTTTCAATTTCAGTTTCAATTTCAATTTCAATTTCAGTTTTAATTTCAGTTTCAATTTCAGTTTCAATTTCAGTTTCAATTTCAGTTTTTCAATTTCAGTTTCAATTTCAATTTCAATTTCAGTTTCAATAACAGGTTTCAATTTCAGTTTCAATTTCAGTTTCAATTTCAGTTTCAATTTCAGTTTCAATTTCAGTTTCAATTTCAGTTTCAATTTCACTTTCAGTTTCAATTTCGGTTTAACAATTTAAATTCTCAATTTCAGTTTCAACTTCAATTTCAGTTTCAGTTTCAGTTTCAATTTTAATTTCAATTTGAATTTCAATTTCAGTTTCAATTTCAGTTTCAATTTCAGTTACAATTTCAGTTTCGATTTCAGTTTTAATTACAGTTTCAATTTCAGTTTCGATTTCAGTTTCAATTTCAGTTTCAATTTCAGTTTCAATTTCAGTTTAAATTTCAGTTTCAATTTCAGTTTTAATTTTAGTTTCAATTTCAGTTTCAATTTTTTCAATTTCGATTTCAATTTCAGTTTCAATTTCAATTTCAATTTCAGTTTCAATTTCAGTTTCAATTTCAATTTCAGTTTCAATTTCAGTTTCAATTTCAGTTTCAATTTTAGTTTCAATTGCAGTTTCAATTTCACTTTCAATTTCAGTTTCAATTTCAGTTTCAATTTCAATTTCAGTTTCAATTTCAGTTTCACTTTCGGTTTCAATTTCAGTTTAAATTTCAGTTTCAATTTCAGTTTCAATTTCAGTTTCATTTCAATTTCAGTTTCAATTTCAGTTTCAATTTTAATTTCAATTTCAGTTTCAATTTCAATTTCAGTTTCAATTTCAATTTCAGTTTCAATTTTAGTTTTCAATTTCAATTTCAATTTCAATTTCAGTTTCAATTTCGTTTCAATTTCAGTTTCAATTTGAGTTTCAATTTCAGTTTAATTTCAGTTTTAATTTCAATTTCAATTTAAATTTCAATTTCAGTTTTCAATTTCAGTTTCAATTTCAGTTTCAAATTCAGGTTTAATTTAAGTTTCAATTTCAGTTTCAATTATAATTTCAGTTTCATTTCAGTTTCAATTTCAATTTCAATTTCAGTTTCAATTTCAATTTCATTTTCAATTTCAATTTCGCTTTCAATTTCAGTTTCAATTTCAATTTCAATTTCAATTTCAGTTTCAGTTTAAATTTCAGTTTCAATTTCAGTTTCAATTTCAGTTTCAATTTCAGTTTCAATTTCAGTTTCAATTTCAATTCCAATTTCAATTTCAATTTCAATTTCAATTTCAGTTTCAGTTTAGTTTCAATTTCAATTTCAATTTCAATTTCACTTTCAATTTCAATTTCAGTTTCAATTTCAGTTTCGATTTCAGTTTTAATTTCAGTTTCGATTTCAGTTTCCATTTCGATTTCAATTTCAATTTCAGTTTAATTTTGGTTTAATTTCAATTTCAATTTCAATTTTAATTTTTCTTTTCATTCTCAATTTCAGTTTCAATTTCAGTTTCAATTTCAGTTTCAATTTCAGTTTCAATTTCAATTTCAATTTCAGTTTCAATTTCAATTTCAGTTTCAATTTCAGTTTCAAATTTCAGTTTCAATTTCGGTTTTCAATTTCAGTTTCAATTTCAGTTTCAATTTCAGTTTCAATTTCAATTTCAATTTCAATTTCAGTTTAAATTTGAGTTTTAATTGCAATTTCAATTTCAATTTCAATTTCGGCTTCAATTTCAGTTTTCAATTTCAATTTCAATTTCAGTTTCAATTTCAATTTCAATTTCAATTTCAATTTCAATTTTAATTTCAGTTTAATTTTGGTTTAATTGCAATTTCAATTTTAATTTCACTTTCAATTTCAATTTCAGTTTCAATTTCAGTTTCAATTTCAGTTTCAATTTCAGTTTCAATTTCAGTTTCAATTTCAATTTCAATTTCAGTTTCAATTTTATTTTAATTTCAATTTTAATTTCAATTTCACTTTCAATTTCAATTTCAATTTCAATTTCAGTTTCAATTTCAGTTTCAATTTCGGTTTCAATTTCACTTTCAATTTCAATTTCAATTTATTTAATTTTGGTTTCAATTTCAATTTCAATTTCAATTTCAATTTTAATTTCAATTTCATTTCAATTTCAATTTCAATTTCAATTTCAATTTCAGTTTCAATTTCACTCACCAATTTCAATTTCAATTTTCAATTTCAATTTGGTTCAATTGCAATTTCAATTTTAATTTCAATTGTGAATTACAATCACTTTCCAATTTCAATTTCCAATTTCAATTTGAATGTCAATGTGAATGTCAATGTGAATGTCAATTTCACTATTCAATTTAAATTTCAATTTTAATTTCAATTTCACTTTCAATTACTAATTTCAATTTTACAATTACAATTTCACTTTCAATTTTTAGTTACTCACCCCCACCCATTTCAATTTCAATTGCAATTGTAATCACCAGTTTCAATGTTCAATGTCAATTTCCAATTTCAATTTCAATTTCAATTTTACTTTTCAATTTGAATTTCACCTAATTTCTAATTTCACTTTCAATTTCAATTTCAATTTCAGTCTTCAATTGTAATTGTAATTGTAATCAATTTCAATTTCGAATGTCAATGTCAATTTTAATTTCAATTTCATATTTTCCACAACAATTTGAATTTCAATATCAATTTAATTTCCAGTTTCAATTTCAATTTCACCCCATTCAATTTCATTTACTTCAATTACAATTTCAATTTCAATTACACTCCCCACTCCCCAATTGTAAATTGAAATTTCAATTTCATCTTCAATGTCAATGTCAATGTCAATTTCAATTTCAATTTCAATTTCAATTTCAATTTGAGTTTCAATTTCAGTTTCAACTGCACTTTCAATTTCAATTTCAATTTCAATTTCAATTTCAATTTCAATTTCACTTCAATTTTCCAATTTCAATTTCAATTGTATCAATTTCAATTTCAATTTTAATTTCATTGTCAATGTCAATGTCAATGTCAATGTCAATTTCAATTTCAATTTCACTCTACTCAATTTCACTTATCAATTTGAATTCACTTTCAATTTTAAGTTCAATTTCAGTATCAATTTCAATTTCAATTTCAATTTCAATTTCAATTCTTTAATTTCAATATCAATTTGAATTTCAGTTTCAATTTACACATTTCAATTTCAATTTCAATTTCAATTTCAATTTCACCCATCCCACTCTCAATTTCATTTATCACCATTTCACTTACCATTCAATTTCAATTTCAATTTCAATTTCACTTTAATTTTAATTTCAATTTCAATTGTAATTGTAATCGGTTTCAATTTCAATGTCAATCGTTCAATTTCAATTTCAATTTCACTTCCCAATTTCAATTTCAATTTCGATTTCAATTTCAATTTCAATTTCAATTTGAATTTCAATTGCAATTTTCAATTTCAATTACAATGTCAATGTCAATTTCACTTTTAATTTCAATTTCAAGTTCAGTTTCGATTTCAGTTTAATTTCAATATCAGTTCAATTTCAATATCAATTTGAGTTTCCATTTCAATTTCAATTTCAATTTCAATTTCAGTTTCAATTTGAATTTCAATTTCAATTTCAATTACAGTTACCTTCAATTTCAATTTCAGTTTAATTTTAATTTCAATTTCAATTGCAATTGCAATTTCAATTTTAATTTCAATGTCAATGTCAATTTCAATGTCAATTTCAATTTCCACCTTCACTTCCAACCCACCCCCAATTTCAATTTTAATTTCAATTTCAATTTCACTTTCAATTTCAGTTTTACAATTTCAGTTATCAATTTCAGTTTTCAATTTCAATTTCAATTTCAATTTCAGTTTCAATTTCAATTTTAATTTCGGTTTCAATTTCAATTTCAATTTCAATTACAATTTCAATTTCAATTTCAGGTTCAATTTCAATTTCAATTTCAATTTCAATTTCAATTTCAATTTCAGTTTCAATTTCAGTTTCCAATTTCAGTTTCAATTTGAGTTTCAATTTCAGTTTCAATTTCAGTTTCAATTTCAGTTTCAATTTCAATTTCAATTTCAATTTCAATTTCAATTTCAGTTTCAATTTCAATTTCAATTTCAATTTTAGTTTCAATTTCGGTTTCACTTGTTCAATTTCAATTTCAGTTTATTAATTTCAGTTTCAATTTCAGTTTCAATCTCGTTTCAATTTGAGTTTCAATTTCAGTTTCAATTTCAGTTTCAATTTCAAGTTTTAATTTCAATTTCAGTTTCAATTTCAGTGTCAATTTCAAGTTCAATTTCAGTTTCAATTTTACCTTCAATTTCAGTTTAATTTCAGTTTCAATTTAAATTCTACCCTCAGTCTCAATTTCAATTTC
>JAECWJ010000097.1:0-20883 GCA_018150375.1 Drosophila sturtevanti | reverse complement strand
TCGGATTCAATATATTTTAAAAATTGGAAATATAAAATTTAAAAAAATTTGAACCAAGAAAAGAATCAGTAACAAAAATTTCGAGTTTGCCAACGGCCGGAGTTGAACCTCCGCTCCCATCACTCCCAGAAACGATCTCTACCTATTGCGCTACCAAACTTTAAATTCGGGGCCACGCTATTTCGGTATACATTGCAAGCGTCCAGCTTCTCGCTCTCTAAAGTTTCTGACGAATTCTAGAAAACAACAACACAATACAAATAGTTTTCCGTCTCTTTCTGTTTCGCACTCAGCTTGTAGTTTTTTCAAGCACGTGTTCGCATATATGTATGTATGTATGTTTATGTTTGTATGTTTCCATGTATGTTGTTTGTGTACGCATATATAAAAGCAAATATAAACGTATTTAATTGGCTGCATATGCAAACATACTGATGCTGATGGGGGTTGATTCATTGATTTTATTGATTTATGTCGGTGTTTATTATCCGATCTGATTCAAACTTACTGATATGATGTAAAAGTATAATTCTCATCTGCTCACCAAATTTGGTTGAGATATCTTAAAAAACAAAAAGTTTTTTCTCACAAAAACATACTTTTTTCTGATGGAGGTTAATTATTGATTTTATTGATTTATGTCGGTGTTTATTATCCGATCTGAATCAAACTTGCTGGTAAGGTGTAAAAGTAGAATTGTCATCTATGTGCCAAATTTGAGATATCTTAAAAAACAAAAAGTTTTTCTCACAAGAACTGTTTTGAACAACTCACATTTTGACCGAGGTACCTCTGATCTTTCCTATTTTTCTATAACTTATAGTTGTCCGATTCTACCAACTCTTAAACTTGTGTCAGATAAATCATCAATGAAGAGAATGATATGACTTTTATTCATGTAGCTCAAAATTTAAGTTCGATTCCTTGCGAAGAAACAGACAGACGGACAGACGGACAGACGGACAGACGGACAGACGGACAGACGGACATGGTCATATCGACTCGGCTTTCGATGCTGATCAAGAATATATATACTTTATGGGGTCGGAAACGATTATTTCTATGCGTTACAAACATCTGACCAATTTTATTATACCCTCTGCAAGGGTATAAAAATAGATTTGATTGATATGAATTTGTTTTAGATTTTATTTTAATTTGCATTTTCTGAAATATAGTACAAGCATTTCGATATTGTACATACAGCTTATATATTTGATATTTGTCCCTGGATAAAATTAAAATCTAAACTTAGCTTACCATAAGGAATACCTCTCGATTTCATGGACATAGTTGTAGCTAGTGAATCTTCGAGTGGAAATGTTTCAAGTATACGCTGAAGCGGATCAAAGATCTGAAGATTGATAGAAGGCCCGAAATAACTGGAAAATAAAATTATACAAATTTACAATTTTAAATTGTTATAAAACTTAAAAGATATATATTTACCTTTACCTTTGGGTTGTAATTGTAATATGTTTTAGTTGAAATAAAAAAGGTTTAAATTTGCTGCCAGAGCTTTTGCTCATGTTGGCTGTGCATTTTTATCTGATTTTATTCATTTTCATTTCGTTCGGCTTAAGTCTAATACATGGTGTTCTTATATCTACATATATATGTATATATATATATATATATATGTATGCAGAAGGCATGCATATGTTATGTTATGTGTGGGATTGACCACATTGTGTATGTTGTGTATGTATTGACATTATATGTATACATGTAAGGGGTAGATCGTATTACTTATGCGATGTGCTGGAAGTGTTTATGTATTTCTGTGTGATCTTTTAAAGTACTTCGGGTATTTGTATTTAATTATTATTGAATGTTATACCCTTTAAATTAATATGATAGTAGGGTAGATCTGCTACACCTCACGTCCGTTTTAAAGAAATGACGTAATACATGTAGTCATTTAGAGTAAGTATTTATATTTTGTATTTTTTAAGTGTACTTAAAATGTATTAAAAATGTGTTATTTCTATTTTTGTAAAATATTTGTGTTCATTGACGAATTTTATTTTTAATATATTCAAAGTTACGTAATAATTCACTGTAACTCTCTTAGAAGAACTACAATTTTCTTCATTTATTTAATTATTTTTCTTCTTATTTTCATTAAATGTTTTATTGAATATATATTTTTAATCTATTCCTATGTACTTCGTGTTTCTTATTTTTACTATCTTTAATAAAAATGTTATCGTTATCCCCTATTTTCTCTACTATATATGGTCCTAAATATTCTGGGTCTTTGCTTATAAGTATTTTATCTTATTTTATATTTATTATAACCTTGATTGGAGTTATCTCGGCCTCGATTCTGGCCTCGTCTTACTCCACGGTTATTTTTATTGTTGTTATTATTGTGGTTTTAATATCTGTCACAATTATAACCTCTGCCTCCTCCTCTATTATTGTGATTTGCACAACTATTCATAAATTTTGACACGGCTTCATTCATGTTTGTGCTTATGTAAACATTTAAACATTTATACATACATATGTTTATACATAAGTATACCGCTCCTCTGCCGGCTTCACTGGCAGCGCAGTTACGCGATCTTAGCTATAGTGAAGAATTGTAACAGAATTAAAAATAATTCAACAAATGTGACTCTAAAGACAAAGACCTTCTCTTGGATTTTTTGAACGGATAAAAATTACCAAACGAAGGCATACAGAAATCCGCATGAATGTTACTGGTGGAATCTTTTTCTTACATGTCGACCGTGACAGTGGACACAAATAAACAAAAGAAGTGACCTGGAAAATACATGAATCTGAAGAAATATAAATCCATCTGCCTTAGAAGAGAATCGGGACCCAAAAATTAAACGGAAATTCTGAGTGAGTAGAGAATGAGGTATGGCTAGAGGTGGGGTGCGTAATAAAATAAACAAGAGAATAGCACACATAAAGTGGCTATTATTATGGGCAGTATGCCAAAAATTGCAAAAAGAACTTGACTTCTTAAAGTCATTAAGTAAAGAAAAAAAAAGCCATAACCCACTCTCGCTCAGAAATACCAATAATAAATTCACAAACTAATAATTCTAAAAATCATTGAAAGCCCAAACCATTACCGAAGGAAGACAAAAAGTGTCCCCAGGATTGCCCGGGACCGTTGTACAGCCCGTACTGTGGGTACACGTGCTGGAAACCTGGTGCGAAGACCGGCACCGGAACCGCCTGAGCCAATAGGCCCCGTACAGCAGCAGCAGATCTTAAGTGTGAAAGGCAGGCCGCCTTTTACACCATCGATGGAGCATCAGCGTGCCAACCGGCGACGCCTAGCTGATGCTAGCGACCAGAAAGAATAAAAAAAAAAACCAAGAAAAGAAAAAGATGACACCAGAATAATTTTTTTTTTAAATATAAAATAAAATTAAATACATATACATATATATAAATAAGAAAAAATAACAATTGTAAAAACATTGTAAAACTGCGCGGCACCATTTGGGCGGCAGTATAGCCTGTAAAGCTATACGCCCAATAGGTAGGGTAATGTAAAAGGAAAATTTTTTTCTTTTTAATAAAAAAAAATTTTTCTTCAAAATTCTCGAAATCATTTTGTTATTTGAATGTTTGATAACAGAATCATCAAGTTTGATGATACTTTTTATGAACCCAAAATGGGGTTAATAGACACAAAGACAGTGGATTCCACTGCTAATGTGATTAATAAGATAGAGTCATCAAATGTTGATCTGAAGCTCACAAATGTACTTTTACTAATAATTGTAATAATAATGAGTGCATATATATATTATACAGAGCATATAAATTACACAATAAATGTGTAACGAAAAGAGCCTTAAGCCATGCTAATGATCTTGATAAGATCTAAATATAATATGCATCAATTATTGTAAAAGTACATTTCAAAAATTTCATTAACCAATTTCAAAATAAATATTCTGACTTCTGAATAAATATATATCAAACGATTTTCTAATAAAAATATATATATCAACTGATTACATGGAAAAAAAAACCATGAGTACGTTAGACAATTATTTTCTCAAGTTGAACGATAGAAATCCCAGTTAGTTAGTTAGTGACTTGATTGAGGTTTTTAAGAGTGGAAAAAGTAACTCACCTCAGAGCTCTATCAATTTAGCGCAGATTAAGATAGCATATCAAGATATAACGGGAGAAAATTTCCCAGTTAAGGGAGGAAGCAGGGTGCAAATGAGTTTTATACTCACAATACCCTATATATGTTGTTTCTTTAATAAAGACGGTATGTTATGTTTTTACCGATTGGAAGAAACACAAGAATAAGTTGTCTCCAAGTCCCCAAGTCTCCAAATGAATAAACTCAATACAATTTAAACAAGTATGAATGGGGTAGAGACTCAACACCTCCAAAAGTATATTCCTTTTCTTGACTTCCTGATACACTCAGGCCCAGTAAACAAGAAATACAAGAAAATAAAATTTTGGATAGCTAACAACTACAAGTTTAAAAAAGATATTGTAGACCTTATGGAAAAATCCATAAGAGTAGCATACGGAAAGTTATTATTTAGAAAACCTAGGAATAGGGATGTGCCTGAATGGGTACATAATATCTTTAAATCTGATATAGAAACTGTTGATGTAGGAGACTCAGATGAGGATATGCAAGTAGTAGAATAATAAAAAAAAAAATATAATAAAACAAAACCAATTAAATGATTATTTCTCAATTGAACACGTTTAATGGAATGGAACGAGATAGTGTCCATTGTAAAAAATGAACGTATTGAGTTTGATAAATCGTTTAAGTGCTTAAATAAAAGTGCACCGATTTCAAACCAAACAAAAGGAAAGCACATTAGATGCTTGATAAAGACATACAATAACATTCGTGAAATAATCTATATAAATTCAAATAGATTAACACAATTGCATTTAACGCAAGGACACGATGTGTTAAAAAGACTAAGGGAAAACCTTAGATACATTTCGGAGAGACATAGTTTAAACCTATTTATCCCGAATATCATAAATACACCTGCCAAATTTGATGAGTCAGTATTAATGGATACTGACCAGATCGAGCTAACATCGAGACAGAAAAAAAACATAGAGTCAGGTACATTGTCTGAACAAGACAACGACTCTGATTTAGAATTGAAAATAAACGTCATAAAAACAACAGACAGAATGGCAGAAAGCATTGCTCGAAGAGCATACATGAAAGACATTTCAAGCTCCATTCCAGAATTTAATGGACAAAGAGAGCATCTTCAAAGGTTTATAAGAGCTTTGAAGTTTAATAAACTTGACGTAGGAGAATACGAAGACGTAGCTGTTGAGGTAATTAAATATAAAATTATCGGCCCAACACTATGCAAAGTCCAAGACTTAACAACCATCGATGCAATAATAAAAAAATTGCAAGAGGTTGTAGTCGGAGAAACATCCGGAGTAATAAAAGCCCGACTGGAAAAAGTGACCCAGAAGGGAAAAACACCGGACAATTTTACACAAGAACTCAATAATTTGCGTCAGCTTTTGGAAGCTACGTATATTGATGAAGGCTTAACTGTAGAGCATGCTGAAATGTTCAGTACAGAAACAGCTATTAAAACAATGTTAAACAATTGCGACAGAGAAACGAGAATAGTGATAAAGTCTGGTCATTTTAAAAAAATGAATGAGGCCATTAGGTCGTACTTAGAAGAGAGTACCCAATTGACTGGAAGCTCCAGTTCTGTACTGTACACCCAAAGAGGCCGCGGTAAATATAATAATAACAGATATAATTATCGCGGTAGAGGCAATGATCGTGGTTATTATAACAATAGCCAGAATTCCCAGACAAATCAAAATGACAATTACAGAAGAAACAACAGAGGGAACAACAGAAGTAATAATAATAATAGAGGAAATAGAGGAAATAACCAACATAACGGTTATAACAACAACCAGAACAGGAACGGCTATAATAGTAATAGGAACAATGTCCGAGTTACCCAAAGCGAACAGGGAAACGGGGAAGTCCCTCCAAATGCCCAAAATTAAAAAATAACGTCTATTCCATTAATCTAAGTCTTAATAATTTCGTATCATTTAAGAATGTTACGACAAATAAGAAAATAACATTCTTAATTGATACCGGTGCAGACATCTCGATAATAAAAGAAAATTCCGATGTATTTCATAACATCCAAAAAAACAAAACTATAGACATTCGAGGCATAGGAGAAGGAGTAATAAACTCCAAGGGCCTAGTCTCAATTGAATTGCAGACAGATAAATATATTATTCCATAGGAATTTCATCTGCTTCATTCAGATTTCGCAATCCCATGCGATGGAATAATAGGATTAGATTTAATAAAAACTTTTAATTGCAAATTAGATTACAGTAATTCAGAAGATTGGTTTATATTAAGACCACGAAATTTAACGTACCCAATTTATGTTCCAATAACATTCAGTTCTGGAAATAACTCAACACTTCTACCAGCAAGGTCCCAAGTGGTACGCAAAATAGACCTATCTTCAGCAGAAGATAACATTTTAATTCCCAATCAGGAAATTAAACCGGGTGTTTATGTTGCAAACACTATTACAACAGCCCAAAATACTTTTGTCCGATTTTTAAACACCACAAATAAATGCTTTGACAATATAAAATTTGAATCACTCTCTAACTACGATATAGTTCAAAATACCAAAGATACAAGAAAAGAATCTGTAATTCATAAACTGAAGAAAAATTTCCCAATACTATTTAAAAACAAACTTGAAAAATTATGCACCGAGTATAGTGATGTGTTCGGACTTGATACCGAACCAATTACAACAAATAATTTTTATCAACAGAAATTAAGACTTAGGGATGATGAACCAGTATATGTGAAAAATTACCGGAATCCGCATAGCCAAATAGAAGAAATCCAGCGACAAGTTGGAAAGTTAATTGAACAGGGTATTGTTGAACCATCTGTTTCGCCTTACAATAGCCCACTTTTACTAGTCCCAAAGAAAAACCCTTCGGGATCTAAAGAAAAAAATTGGCATTAGTAATTGACTATCGGCTCCCCAGAATTGACGATATTCTTGATCAATTGGGAAGAGCTAAATATTTTTCTTGTCTTGATTTAATGTCAGGTTTTCATCAAATTGAACTAGAAGAAAAATCAAGAGATATAACGTCTTTTTCAACGAGCAATGGCTCATATCGTTTTACGCGATTACCTTTCGCTCTAAAAATAGCACCTAATTCATTTCAGAGAATGATGACAATAGCATTCTCGGGCCTTGAGCCTAGCCAAGCTTTCCTTTATATGGACGATTTAATTGTTATTGGTTGTTCTGAACAACATATGATTAAAAATTTAATAGATGTTTTTGAACTTTGCAGAAAAAACAATCTAAAACTGCATCCAGAAAAATGCTCATTTTTTATGCATGAAGTGACATTCCTAGGTCACAAATGCACAGACAAAGGAATCTTGCCAGATGATAAAAAATTTGACGTCATCAAGAATTATCCAGTCCCACATGATGCAGATAGTGCTAGACGTTTCGTTGCATTTTGCAATTACTATAGACGTTTCATACAAAATTTCGCCGAATATTCACGGCACATAACAAGATTATGTAAAAAGAATGTTCCATTCGAATGGACAGCAGGATGCGAAAACGCATTCCAATACTTAAAAGACAAGCAGTATCCAGATTTTAGCAAAGAATTTTGCATAATCACAGATGCAAGCAAACAAGCATGTGGAGCAGTTTTAACTCAAAACTATAATGGACTCCAACTTCCAGTTGCATATGCATCAAGAGCATTCACTAAAGGTGAAAGCAACAAGAGTACTACAGAACAAGAGTTAGCAGCAATACATTGGGCAATAACATATTTTCGACCATACATATATGGCAAACATTTCACAGTGCGAACAGACCATAGACCATTAACATATTTATTCTCCATGGTCAACCCAAGTTCAAAATTAACACGCATGCGTTTAGAATTGGAAGAGTATGATTTCACAGTAGAGTATTTGAGGGGTAAAGATAATTTTGTGGCAGACGCCCTATCACGGATAACTATATCCGAGTTAAAAGATATGAATATAAAAGTCCTGAAAGTCACTACCAGGCAACAAAGTAGACAGAAAAACTGCGCAGTTAATAAGGAAGAATTTTTACCAAGGCAAAAATTTCAAAATGCTTCTAGGCCCAGCGTATACGAAGTCGTCAAGAACGACGAGGTACGAAAAGTAGTGACCTTGCGAATAACAGCATATAAATGTTCATTGAAACATGGAAAGAAAGTTATAGCAAGAATTGATGTTAGCGATTTGTACACCAATGGAATTCTCGACTTAGGTCAGTTCTTCCAAAGGCTTGAAATGCAAGCCGGTATACTTGAAATCAGCCAACTCAAAGTGGCACCGAGCGAAAAGATCTTTGAAATTATTTCAATAGATACTTTTAAAAATATGGGCAATATTATATTGAAAACATTAAGAGTAGCGCTACTCCAGCCGGTGACCCTAATAGAAAATGAAAAAGAAAGAGAAGCAATACTGTCTACATACCATGATGATCCAATTCAAGGAGGTCATACAGGCATTACCAGAACGCTAGCAAAAATCAAAAGACACTACTATTGGAAAAATATGGGACGCCATATCAAAGAGTACATAAGAAGATGTCATAAATGCCAGGTATCAAAAACTACGAAACACACAAAAACCCCCATGACAATAACAGAAACTCCAGCAAAGGCTTTTGATAGAGTGATAGTGGACACAATAGGTCCGCTACCAAAATCAGATAATGGAAATGAGTATATTGTCACATTGATATGTGATCTAACAAAATATTTAGTAGCCATTCCAGTTGCATCCAAGAGTGCAAGTAATGTAGCTAAATCTATATTCGAAAAATTTATACTACAGTACGGTCCAATGAAAACACTCATTACGGACATGGGAACTGAGTACAAGAACCAGATTATAACAGATATATGCAAGTACATGAAAATTAAAAATATAACATCTACAGCATATCACCATCAGACTTTAGGGACAATAGAACGAAGTCATAGAACATTCAATGAATATATTCGTTCATATATATCAGCAGATAAGTCCGATTGGGATGTTTGGATACAATATTTCACTTATTGTTACAACACAACACCCTCGGCAGTGCATGAATATTGTCCATACGAACTAGTATTTGGAAGACTACCAAATCAGTTCATACATTTCAACAAAATAGATAGAATAGATCCTATATACAATTTAGAAGACTACTCTAAAGAAATAAAATTTAGAATAGAAATAGCATATAAAAGAGCAAGAGTTATGTTAGAAAAGCATAAAGCTAAGAATAAGGAGCTTTACGATAAAAAAGTAAATAATATTGAATTAGAAGTAGGAAATAAAGTCTTGTTAAGAAACGAGACGGGCCATAAGCTAGAACCTAAGTATTTAGGCCCATATGAAATAGAAGCAATAGACAATAGGGATAACATTTTAATTAAAGATAGCAAGAATAAAAAGCAATTAGTGCATAAAGATAGGTTAAAAGTCTTTGTCGGTTAATATATATATATAAAAAAAAAAAAAAAAAAAAAAAAAAAAAAAAAATTTTTTTTTCCAAAAGAGAAAAGTAATTAACATCTTCAACATTTAATGATACTATATATAAAAAAAAATTTTTGTTATCATACACCAAGTAATCAAACATTCAAATAAATAAATAATTAAAACAAAAAATATAATAAATATTTACATATAAAATTAGAAAATAACTCCACATAGTTACGTTATTTTTTTTAAGGGCGGGGATGTAGCATGTTCTGAAACGTCCTATTAATAATATTACAAATATTAATATATTTAATTTATTATTATATATTAATATTATTTATGCGCGCAGCATTTAAGTGCATCGACCTCTTAAGTAACCACCCATGAGTGCATGGTGCTGGACAATTGCTTAGTCGACAAATATAACACGCGCGGCCGCTTTGGCTCAATATGTAATATGATACATCCTCACTCTCCCGCTGCGGCGGCATATATACATACATATTCTTATGCAAACATTTAGACATTTATACATACATAAGCATACCGCTCCTCTGCCTGCTTTACTGGCAGCGCAGCTACGCGGTCTTAGCTATAGTTAACAATTGTAACAGAATTAAGATTGATTAAATAAACGACCATCAAACCATACACACATATCTTGTCTTAATATTGAAAATAATATCGAACCTGGGAGGACCTACTATACTATTAATATCGAAGACTCAGATGAGGATATGATAGAAATTGAATAAAAAAAAAAAAAATTTTTATATACAAAGAAAATTTTGCTATTTAAGCATGGAATGGGAACACTTACTGTTCCAGATACAAACTATAAAAGATACCTTTAAAAAATCTTATAAATGCGTCACCCAGAATAGGAATATACAAAAAGACACACTAAATAGGCATGCAAAAATCCTTGTTGATACTTTTAATGAAGCAAGAACATTAGTACATAATAATAGAGAGCACATAGATAAAACAAACTGGTCAAAGATTTCCAATCTATTGATCAGGTTTCGTGCAAATTTAATTTCAATAAAAACTAAATATAATCTCGATATATATGTACCAACAATCTTAAATTCACCTCTGAGCATAGACACTAAAAGAGAAACAGAGCCAGACGGTGAAGAATCGGAAACAAGCGAGGAGGAAATAGAAGAAAAAGATCTAAACGATCTAACTGTCCCCGCACTATTAATATTACCGGACATAGAAGCATTGTCTGAACAAGACAACAATTCAGAATTAGAGTCCAATACAAGTGTCATAGAGATAAAAGACAGGATGGCAGAATTAAATGCCCAAAGGTCATACATGAAAGATATTAACATGGCCATTCCTGAATTCAATGGCACTAAAAGCCAACTTCAAAGATTTATAACGGCTTTGAAGTTGGTAGACATGATGAAAGGAGACTACGAAAATATAGCAGTTGAGGTGATAAAATCAAAAATTATTGGCCCAACACTATACGAAGTCCAACAGGAATCTTCAATTGTAGCAATTATACAAAAATTGCAATGCGTAGTAATTGGTGAAACATCCAAAGTCATAAAAGCCAAATTGAAGAATACCGTCCAAAGAGGTAAAACTGCTGACAAATTTACGTCAGAAATAGATAGCCTACGCAAATCCTTGCAAGCTGCATATATCGACGAAGGTACACCAGCTGCAATTGCTTTTAAAGAATAGCACAGAAGATGCTATAGAAGCCATGATTGAAAATTGCGATCAAAACAGAATTAAAAATGTACTTGACGCTGGCAATTTCAAAACCATGGACGAAGCTATCGGAAAATTCTTACAAAAAAGTAATGAGTCAAGAGTAAACCAAAATACGGTTTTATATGCCCAGAAAAATCGCGGTAATTATAATAACAGATATAATTATCGTGGTAGAGGCAATGGTCGGTTTTATAATAATTATAATAACCAAAATAATGGCCAATACTATCAACAACCTAGAAACAACACTAGAGGAAATGATAACAGAGGTAATTACCGGAATAATAGAGGTAACCGAGGGAATAACCGACAAAACGGTTATATTAGTAGCGTCAGGTTAGCACAGGGTTCTTCGGAAAACCCCCAAGCACCTTTAGATACCCAGAAATAAAAAATACCAAGATTCACGCCATCAGTTTTAATCAAAATACGTTTGTTAAGTTCATAAATGTGGAAACGGGAAAGAAATTAATATTTTTAATAGATACAGGAGCGGAAATATCTATCATAAAAGAAAATTCCGACAATTTTCAAAACGTCCGAACCAATAAAGTTATTAATATACAAGGAATTAGTCAAGAAGTAACCAAATCCATAGGAGTTACTTCGGTCGAAATACAATTTTCAAAGTATATAATCCCACACGAATTTCACATCGTTAATTCACAATTCGCTATTCCAAGTGATGGAATACTAGGAATCGATTTCGTTAGAAAATATAACTGTCAATTAGACTTCAATCCGTCCGAAGACTGGTTAATAATTAGACCAGACAATCTAAAATATCCAATAAATGTACCAATATCGTACAGTTCTGGCAATAATTCAGTAGTTTTGCCAGCAAGATCCCAAGTTGTCCGAAAAATCGAAATCAGCTCACAAGATGACAGTGTATTTATTCCAAATCAACAAATTCAACATGGTATTTATTTAGCAAATACCATAGCGAATCCCAAAAACGCATTCATAAGATTGCTTAATACAACAAGTACAGATCAAGTAATAAATATATCCAGTTTAAAGTATGAACCGCTTTCCAATTACGAAATAATTGAAACAAATAAAGAAGAGCGTAAAAACGCGGTACTAACCACATTGTCCAAAAATTTTCCGCCACAGTTTCACAACCAGCTTACCAAGTTGTGTAATAAATACAGTGATGTATTCGGACTAGAAACCGAATCAATAACAACAAATAATTTCTACAAACAAAAATTAAGACTGGTGGACGATGAACCAATTTATAATAAAAATTATAGAAATCCTAACAGTCAAAGAGAAGAAATACAAAGACAAGTCCAAAAGTTGATAGATGACAAAATAGTAGAGAGCTCTGTATCTCCATATAATAGCCCACTTTTATTGGTACCGAAGAATTCATTACCAAATTCAGAAAATAAAAAATGGCGATTAGTAATTGACTATCGTCAAATTAATAAAAAATTGTTATCCGATAAATTTCCATTGCCTAGAATTGATGACATTTTAGATCAACTAGGGAGAGCCAAGTACTTTTCATGCCTTGACTTAATGTCAGGATTCCATCAAATTGAACTCGAAGAAGATTCACGAGACATTACATCCTTTTCAACATGCAATGGCTCATATCGCTTCACGCGATTACCATTCGGTTTACAAATAGCGCCAAATTCGTTCCAGAGAATGATGACCATAGCATACACTGGACTTGAACCTTCGCAAGCTTTTCTTTATATGGATGACTTAATAGTCATTGGTTGTTCCGAAAAACATATGCTCAATAATCTAACAGATGTTTTTGAGAAATGTAGGCAACACAACCTAAAGTTACATCCTGAAAAATGTTCATTTTTCATGCATGAAGTCACCTTTTTGGGACATAAGTGCACAGATAAAGGAATCTTGCCTGATGACACAAAATATGAAGTCATCCAAAATTATCCAGTCCCACAAGATGCGAACAGCGCTAGAAGATTCATTGCATTTTGCAATTATTACCGAAGATTTATAAATAATTTCGCTGATTATTCTCGTCACATAACAAGATTATGTAAAAAAAGATGTAAAATTTGAATGGACAGTTGATTGTCAAAACGCATTCGAATATCTAAAATCAGCATTAATGAATCCCACTTTATTACAATACCCAGATTTTAGCAAAGAATTTTGCATAATCACAGATGCAAGTAAGCACGCATGTGGAGCAGTCCTAACTCAAAACAAAAACGGACTACAACTCCCAGTGGCATACGCATCAAGAGCATTCACCAAAGGTGAAAGCAATAAAAGTACAACTGAACAAGAATTAGCAGCTATCCACTGGGCCATCACATATTTCAGACCATATATTTATGGTAGACATTTCACTGTCAAAACAGATCACAGAGCATTAACATATTTGTTCTCAATGAAGAACCCAAGTTCAAAATTAACACGAATGAGACTTGAATTAGAGGAATATAACTTTACAGTAGAGTATCTAAAGGGAAAAGACAATTACGTAGCAGACGCACTATCGAGAATAACGATAAAGGACTTACAAAACATAAATATGGTTAATAATAAGATTCTGAAAGTCACTACCAGAAATCAGAGTAAACAGTTAAATTCCTGCGCAGGAAAAGACAAAGATAAAGAATATGATAAAGAAGATTTGCGAAAGCAATCTCTAAATGCTTCCAAGCCCAATATATATGACGTCATTATTAATGACGAAGTAAAAAAAGTAGTGACCTTGCGAATGACAGACAATCTATGCACACTAAAGCATGGGAAAAAAGTCATAGCAAGAATAGATGTTAGCGATCTGTACACCAATGGGAAACTTGACTTAGGTCAGTTCTTCCAAAGGCTTGAAATACAAGCCGGTATACTCAAGATTAGCCAACTTAAAGTGGCACCGAGCGAAAAGATCTTTGAAACAATTTTAATAGAATCTTTTAAATTTATGGGCAATAAAATATTAAAATCTTTAAGAGTAGCGCTACTCAAGCCGGTGACCGTATTATCAAATGATAATAAAGATATAGAAGCAATACTGTTTACGTTCCACGATGACCCTATACAAGGAGGTCATACGGGAATAACGAGAACCATTTCAAAAATAAAAAGGCATTATTATTGGAAGAATATGACACGAGATATATCTCAATATATAAAAAAATGTAATAAGTGTCAAAAATCAAAAATAAACAAACATACTAAAACGCCTCTAACTATAACCGAAACGCCACAAATGGCTTTTGATAGGGTAATTGTGGATACTATAGGTCCACTCCCCAAATCCGAGAATGGAAATGAATACGCAGTAACTTTAATCTGCGATTTAACGAAATACTTGGTAATAATACCAACAAGAGATAAAAGTGCGAAAACTATAGCAAAAGCTATATTTGAAGATTTTATTCTGCGGTACGGTCCAATGAAGACGTTCATTACGGACATGGGAACAGAATATAAAAATTCAATAATTGAAGATTTGTGCAAAAATATGCATATAAAAAATATAACTTCAACCGCACATCACCACCAGACAGTAGGTACTGTGGAGCGAAGCCACCGAACACTTAATGAGTTCATACGTTCATACATTTCAGTTGATAAAACAGACTGGGATGTATGGATACGATACTTCGCATTTTGTTTCAACACAACACCCTCTATGGCACATAATTATTGTCCATATGAGTTAGTATTTGGTAAAATGGCCAATTTACCAAAACAATTTACAAATATAAATGTAATACAACCGTTGTATAACATAGATGATTATGCTAAGGAATCTAAATTTAGATTAGAACAGGCCTATAAGAGAGCTAGAATTATGTTAGACAAACATAAGGCTAGGAATAAAGAAATATATGATAGGAAAGTAAATAATATTGAATTAGAAATAGGAGATAAAGTTTTATTAAGAAATAACACAGGTCATAAGTTAGAATCCAGTTATTTAGGACCATACATAATAGAAGATATAAAAGATAGAGATAATATTTTAATTAAGGACATGAAGAATAAAAAGCAAGTAGTGCACAAGGATAGGTTAAAGATTTTTATCAGTTAATATATAAAAAAAAAAAAAAAAAATTTTAAAATATAAAAACAATTAATATTTTCAACATTTCATGAAACTATACATATATAAAAAAAAAAAAATTTTTCTTTAAAGTATTTCATTAAATAATCAAAATTCAAATAAAGTAAATTCAAATAAAGTAAATTCAAATAAAGTAAATTCAAACAAAATTATTAAAATAAAGTAAATTCAAATAAAGTAAATTCAAACAAAATTATTAAAATGAAGTAAATTCAAATAAAGTAAATTAAAATAAAGTAAAATCAAATAAAAAAAAAAAATATTACATACATAAATATCTACACATATATAATATATAATAATCATATTAGAAAATAACTCCATAGAATTACGTTATTTTTCTAAAGGAGGGGGATGTAGCATGTTGCAGTCATAATATGAAGTGGAACATAAATAATATAATGTAACAGTTTGTTACCATATTCAATGTATATTTATGTACACAATATTCAAGTGCCATGCCTTGAGTGCATGTCACTGGATATTGCTGAGTCCGCAGAAAGAGCATGCGCGACCACCTATGTATTTCCCAAGCAATATGATACATTCTCACTCTCCCGCTGAGGCGGCATATTCTTATATACATAAGCATATACATAAGTATATACATAAGCTGACCGCTCCTCTGCCGGCTTCACTAGCAGCGCAGTCACGCGGTCCTAGCTAGAGTTAAGAACTGTATTAGACTTAAGATTCATTCAATAAATGTGACTCAAGAGATAAAGACCCTCTCTTGGATTTATTGGGCAAATAATAAATTACCAATGAGAAACATACAGAAATTTGCATGAAATGCTACTGTTGGAAATTACAACCTTAATAAAATCTTACAATGTACCGTCTGTACATATAAGTACATATGCATATATATACATACATACTACGCTCTCTCGTTCTGCTGCCTTCAGCGGCAGAACTTATATACTTTAATTCTTAAGGCATATATACATACATATTCTTATGCAAACATTTAGACATTTATACATACATAAGTTTATACATAAGCATACCGCTCCTCTGCCGGCTTCACTGGCAGCGCAGTCACGCGGTCTTAGCTAGAGTTAAGAATTGTAACAGAATTAAGATTGATTAAATAAATGACCATCAAACCATACAGACATATCGTGTCTTCAAAAATAATATTGAAAATACTATCAACCTTGGGAGAACCTATTACAACTCAGATGTAAGAAATAGCAAGATACACGCTATCAGTCTTAGTCATAATACGTTTGTTACTTTCACAAATGTGGAAACAGGAAAACCGCTAGTATTTTTAATAGACACAGATGCGGAAATATCTATCTTAAAAGAAAATTCTGACACTTTTCAAAACATTCAGAAAAATCAAATTATCAATATACAAAGAAGAAGTCAAGAAGTAACCAAATCCATAGGACCTACTTCTATTGACATACAAACTTCAAAATATTTAATCCCACACGATTTTCATATCGTTAATTCCCATTTCGCTATTCCATGTGATGGATTACTAGGAATCGATTTCATTAAAAAATACAACTGTCAATTAGATTTCAATCCGTCCGAAGACTGGTTAATACTTAGAACTAATAATTTAAAATATCCGATATATATATACCAATATCGTACAGTTCCGGAACCAATTCAATAATTTTACCAGCAAGATCCCAAGTTATCCGAAAAGTCGAGCTAAATTCACAAGAAGACAGTGTATTGATTCCAAATCTAGAAATTCAACATGGTATTTATAGAGCAAATACTATAACAAACTCTCAAAACGCAGTCATAAGACTTCTCAATACAACAAACATAGACCAATGCATAAATATACACAATTTAAAATATGAATCACTTTCAAACTACGAAATAGTTAAAAATAACCCAGAGCAAAGAGAAAAAACAGTACTAGCAACATTGTCTAAAAATTTTCCGATACAATTTCTCAATCACCTAACGAAATTATGCAAATCGAATCGATAACAACAAATAATTTTTATAAACAAAAGTTAAGTCTGATAGATGATGCACCAATCTACATCAAAAATTATAGAAATCCTCACAGTCAAAAAGAAGAAATCCAGAGACAAGTCCAAAAATTAATAAACGACAAACTAGTCGAGTCCTCTGTATCTGCTTATAATAGCCCACTTTTATTGGTACCGAAAAAATCGTTACCAAATTCCGAAAAGAAAAAATGGCGATTAGTAATTGACTATCGTTAGATTAATAAAAAACTGTTGAACGATAAATTTCCACTCCCTAGAATTGATGATACCTTAGATCAACTAAATAAAGTTTTATTATGAAATGATACGGGCCATAAGCTAGAATCTAAGTATTTCTATTTACAATAGAAGCAATAGAAAACAGGGATAACGTTTTAATTAAAGATAATAAAAATAAAAAACAAATAGTGCATAAAGATAGGTTAAAAATTTTTACCTAATCGGTCAGCAAGTTAAAAAGAATTAAAAATGAAAAAATAAAATTTTTTTTAAATAAAAACTTAAATGATAATTTAATTTGTAATGAAGTTATTACAAAATTGATCAATTGAACACAAATTTTTTATTGCAGCTGAGTATAAATATTCAGCGCCAGAGACATGGAAAAGTTATTGTTAGTCGATGTGATTGGCTCACAATTCAATATACAATTCGTAATAATTAAAAAAAAAAAAAAAAAATCTTCAACAACATTATTAGTTATAAAAGCCTTTCAGATTTTAGTATTTCGCGAGTTGCACTTTCGTGCTTCAACTCGCTGGTAGAACTTAAATATACATAAAAGTTATGACCAGCCAAAAAAATGGGTGAACGCGTCAGCGTCAGCAATTAGTCGGTCCCACGGCCGACTGTAATGTGATCCTCCAGCTGAGGCGCATTGACCTCGGCCACCGATTCAGCTTCTCTTGGATTAGCTGTGGGTTTCTTGGGTTGAATAAGTTAGTATAAGTTTAGTTTCTAGTAATACTTAGAGTCGGCCAGTCGGTCGCTAATAAAGTACCAAAACATTCTTAAAAGAATAACTTATATATTAGGGCAAGTTAAGGCTTACGCTCTTTGGTGAAGTTCAATTTTTAATTCATTTAGACGCGAGTTTTTTATGTGGCCAGCAAATCTACTTGGAGTCGCTTTTGCTGAAGTAGTTTGCAAACCTCGCCTCGTCGTTTTGTCTTCCTTTTTCGGTTCAACTAATGGGGCCTGGGGCCAACTAATGTTGGCCTGGTCCAACGTTTGGAAACACCTCCAGGTATTCCTGGATGGAAGGTGTTTCCCTTTGCTCAATAGGAGTAGTATAGGGACAATCCTCACTCATATATTTGGCTGATCCTCGCACAGGTTGCACATTTATTTCATTTCCTTCTTTTGTCTCTTTTTCTTCACATTCGTTTTTTTGTTGTGGGGGAGGGGGCGTTTAAACTACTTTAATTTCAATTCCAACTTGAAACCGATTTTAGCAAAATGTGAAAGATTTCTAAAAAGCAAAAGTTGTTGTACTTTCTTGGATGAGGCATATTTTATAATAAGTACTTACCGTTATTTGGGACAATTTCGTTTGTGTTCTTCCCTTCTCAATTATTTTCTTATGCAAACGTAACTGTCATTTCATATGTTGTTTGTTTTTTTTAAAACTTTTTTAAAATTTATTTTGTTAAACACAATTTCGTGACACTTGGCATATATTTGTAATATGTTTTAGTTGAAATAAAAAAGGTTTAAATTTGCTGCCCGGACTTCTGCTCTTGTTGGCTGTGCATTTTTATCTGATTTTATTCATTTCCATTTCGTTCGGCTTAAGTCTAATACATGGTGTTCTTATATCTACATATACATATATGTATATATATATATATATGTATGCAGAAGGCATGCATATGTTATGTTATGTGTGGGATTGACCACTTGAGCTGCAAACTCCACGCTCAGCATTTTCTTAGCGCTGCGATCGGCTTGTATATAAGCGGTAGATCGTATTACTTATGCGATGTGTTGGAAGTGTTTATGTATTTCTGTTTGGTCTTTTAAAGTTCTTTGCGTATTTGTATATTTGTATTTATTTATTATTGAATGTTATACCCTTTAAATTAATATGATAGTAGGGTAGATCTGCTACACCTCACGTCCGTTTTAAAGAAATGACGTAATAAATGTAGTCATTTAGAGTAAGTATTCACATATTGTATTTTATAAGTGTACTTAAAATGTATTTAAAATGTGTTATTTCTATTTTTGTAAAATATTTGTGTTCATTGACGAATTTTATTTTTAATATATTCAAAGTTACGTAATAATTCACTGTAACTTTCTTAGAAGAACTACAATTTTCTTTATTTATTTAATTATTTTTATTTAATAAAAAGGTTGATCAGACCTCTTCTTATTTCCATTAAACGTTATATTGAATATATATTTTTAATCTATTCCTATGTACCTTGTGTTTCTTATTTTTACTATCTTTAATAAAAATGTTATCATTATCCTTAATTTCTCTTCTATATATGGTCCTATAGATATTGGATCTCCTTCGTTTCTTATAAGTATTTTATCACCTACATTTAATTCAAAATTCTTGGTATTTTTTTCATATAATTATTACCTATAAAACTTAACTATTTTTAATCAAAATTTCATTTCCTTAGAATAATCATCTAAATTGTAAATATGATTTACATATTTTATCAATTTTATTAAAATCTATAAACTGTTTTTGGTAATGGATCAAGTGAATTTCTATCTTTGACTTTCTTGAATTGAATCATTATGATAGGTAGACACTACTTTTTGTATCTCTTTCGCTTGGATAAGCGCTACTCGTAATGATTTTAATATATTTAAAAGTATCTATTGAAATTGATTCAAAGACCTTTTTACTGGCCTCTTTTTCGAGCCTTTGGAAGAACTGATATAACTCGAAAATTCCATTATTATATAAATCGGTAATTTCAATTCAATTTCAATTTCAATAAGTATTTAGATTCTGTTCTAAGCAAAGTTTATACTATCCGTACTTTATCATTTGTAATGCATGTACATTTTGTTGACTTTGTCTTGGCAAAAGTTCATTATGTATATATTGAACTGAACAGATTTTTTCCTGTCTACTTTGTTGCCTGGTAGTGACTTTTAGGACTTTATTTTGAATGTTTTTGAGTTCTGTTATAGTAATACGCGAAAGTGCGTCTACAACAAAATTATCTTTTCCCTTTGGGTATTCTATTGTGAAGTCGAATTCTTCAAGTATTAGCCGCTTGCTAGTTAATTTGGAACTGGGATTAGTTTTATTAATTGCCACTAACTCTTCTTCTGCTGGGCTTTTATTCCTTTCCTCTTTTGTAAATGTAGCATGTTCACATATTCAAATATTATTACCAATATATTGTAGCACTTAGTTGCAATATATATATATAAGTTAGCATAAACAGCCAATCATCCGCTGAATCAGCGCTTCCCACGTTATGCTCTGCATAACGGTGGCATACCGCAAGATCGGCACTTTTGCAATTATGTAAACACTCCAGGCTAGGCAA
>JAECWJ010000093.1:0-25865 GCA_018150375.1 Drosophila sturtevanti | reverse complement strand
CATTACTGGTGATTTTAACAGCTGGCATAACTAGGGGGGCCCCCGTCCAACAACGTTAAAGGAATCATTCTGTTGAAATATGTGACTCAGTCAAACCTCATCATTTTAAACGACGGATCACCCACCCACTTCTCAACACACTCAACCTTCACCCATGTAGACCTGACCATCAGTACCCCTAACCTCACAACACACATCAAATGGAAAACTGACACTGACCTATTTGACAGCGATCACTTCCCCATTCACATCACACTTTTTGAGAATGATGGAACAAAACAATATACTCAACCGAGATTTCTAGTTGACTCAGCTGACTGGAAATTGTTTAATGAACTATCAGACAGATTTCACTTAGAAAGACAGATAAGTTCAAACATAAACCAAGAATCTGCAAACATAACCAAGATCATCAGACAAAGCGCAAACATGGCCATAGCACAAACCAGACCATACGCAACAATAAAGAAAACAGTTCCCTGGTGGAACAAAACACTAGAACAATTAAAAAAGAACAAAAACCAAGCTTGGTACCAACTTAGAAGATGCATTGCCCTGAAAACATAATTAAGTTTAAAAAAACTAAAGCTCTTTTAAGACGCGAGATCAAACTATCAAAAGATCCTCCATACATGCATTTACATCTGAAATAAACCCATATTCCCCAGTCTCCAAAATCTGGTCAAGAATAAACACCTTCTGCGGCAGAAGACTACGTCATGAGATACATTGTATATCATCACCTGATGACCCCAATCTTAACATTGTGGATAAAGACGACATAGCACGAGCATTTTTCCAACCACTGGTCAAGAGCATCATCCGACCAAAATTTCAGCCCATCATTCCAAACAAACAAATCTAGAGCAACAGCTACAGCTATTAATTATGAGCCATCTAACTACGCTCGCCTTCTAGAGGTACCCATCAGTCTCATTGAATTAAAATCTGCATTAAACAGTCTAAAAGGTAAAACCCCCGGACTAGATCGCATCTCATACCCTATGTTAAAAAATGTAAATATCTCTGTCACTATAAGACTCCTAAACTTGTACAAAAATATCCTCAACCATCACATCCCCCAACAATTTAAAACCAGCAAGATAATTCCCATCCTAAAACCACAAGGCAACAAGACGTCCATAAACTCATATCGACCAATTTCCCTTAACCCATGCTTATCCAAAGTGTTAGGCAAGATTGTCTCAAACCGATTGTGGTGGCTTGCTAACAACAACAAGCTAATTGACAATCGACAACTCGGATTCCGAAAAGGCAAGTCGATATCTGACTGTCTAGCAGTGTTAGACTATCAGATCTCTTCGGCCTTATCAAAGAAAAATCATATGTCTATCATAAGCCTCGACTTCGAAAAAGCCTACGATAAAATAGGAATCCACACGATAATAGATGAACTACACAAATGGAAGATTGGCCCAAAAATTCTCAACTATATAAAAAACTTACTAACTAACAGGAAAATAAAAGTGCAAGTGAACAATTCAACCTCAGAACCTTACATAATGGAATCCCCCAAGGATCGCCCTTATCAGTCATCCTTTTCTTCATCGCATACAACAGACTTTGCCATACGATAACCATCCACAAGGAATTCAACTTTTTCTCATATGCAGACGACTTCACAATCGTAAAAAAACTAAGAAAAAACTCGGCAACACCAAACATTAACCCTTTATTTGAAGATATCACAAAATGGTGCGAGTACTCTGGAGCAAAGCTTTCAGTACCAAAATGCAACCACCTTCACGTATGCCGGAAAAGAAAATGCATCATCCACACTGGATCACACAACTTCCCTCTCAACCAGTCCAACACGCTCAAAATTCTTGGGCTGACGATAACAAAGAGCTACAGGTGGAATAAACATATTGAAAACCTCACCACCCAGTTGAACACAAGGCTAAACATTATAAAATGGTTATCAAACCAAAGGTACAATTGTGACACCAAAATTCTAATTCTCACGATGAAAGCAATTATAATGTCAAAGTTAGATTATTGCCTTCCCTTTTACGGAAATAGCCCCCCATCAATCCTAGGCAGACTCAAAACATGTTACCACGCTGCACTAAGATGCACCTTAGGAGTGTTTCAACCTACACCTATTAAAAATCTACTGTTCGAAGCAGAATTGATGCCAATCGAAACTAGAAAGATGGACTAACTTCGGCCGTGCCGAAGTTCGTATACCCTTGCAGATTTTCTCTATATAATTCACCAGAAGCATTATTGTAAATTAAACATACCAAATTTACAAATTCAAAATTTTGAGCTTGAGAAAAAAAATTTTTCATACAAAATTTTTTTTGTACCGATTGTTCCTATAGCAGCTATATGATATAGCCAACCGATTCTGATCAGACTTGGTTGAAGTATCAAGAAGCATATTAAACTCATAAATATCAAATTTCGTGGCATTCGGTTGAAAAACAACAGAGTTATTGAGGATAAGCCTTATTCATGACCGATCGGTCCTATGGGAGCTATATGATATAGTCGTCCGATTCAGATCAAACTTGGTTGAAGTATCAAGAAGCATATTAAACTCATAAATATCAAATTTCGTGGCATTCGGTTGAAAAACAACAGAGTTATTGAGGATAAGCCTTATTCATGACCGATCGTTCCTATGGGAGCTATATGATATAGTCGTCCAATTCTGATCAAACTTGGTTGAAGTATCAAGAAGCATATTAAACTCATAAATATCAAATTTCGTGGCATTCGGTTAAAAAACAACAGAGTTATTGAGGATAAAGCTTATTCCTGACCGATCGTTCCTATGGGAGCTATATGATATAGTCGTCCGATCGGGATAATTCCGAGATATACAATGCCTGCAGCAAAAAGGAGCCTATGCTGAAAATCTCAGCTCTGTAGCTCTTATGGTCTCGGAGGAGAAGCTGTTGATCCAGACAGACGGACAGACGGACAGACGGACATGGTCATATCGACTCGGCTATTCATGCTGATCAAGAATATATATACTTTATATAGTCGGAGATGCTTCCTTCTGTGCGTTGCAAACTTCTGACCAAAATTAATATACCCTCTGCAAGGGTATAAAAAGAACCCAGTCCATGACAGCAAAAACTTCCACTCTATTATCAAGAGCGTTAAACTCGCCTATTTATCCCATTCTACAAAAAAACAAAATTTCAAAAACCAAACCAAAAATACCCTCCTTACTACATAGAATCTTAAACGTCTGTTCATTACATAGCATAAATGTCTGTCCGATCCCATCTAGGAAACTCAGATCCCCCCCTTGGCTGTTTAAACCTAATGCATTAATCATGTCTTTACATGAAACTACAAAACCAACCACACACCCAACAATATTCCAAAAAAAATTCTTTGAACTAAAAGACGAAATGAAAGAATTCAAGTTCATATATACTGACGGTTCGAAGTCAGACTCTGGTACCTCCTACAGCATAACCACCGAAACTCAAACCATTAAATATTCCCAACTACCCAACCACAGCTCAATCTTCACTGCTGAAATCTCTGCTATTTTAGACGCATGCTTACTGGCAAAACAAACAAACCAACATCACGCAATCTGCACAGACTCCCTCTCAGCTCTAAAGTCGATCGCAAATATCAACAACCACAACTACTACTGCACCACAATTCGAGACTTCATAACCTATAAATACCCAAAATTAAGACTTATATGGGTACCAGGACACACCAACATCACGGGAATGAAACAGCGGACAGAGCACCACGTCAAGCTCTTCTCTACCCCTTGACATATAAGAACAACTACAATTCAAAAGACACACAAAAACTCCAAACAGAACTCTTCAAACAGTACAGGGTCGACCTATGGCAATATTCCTCCACTCACTACAAAAAAAACAACTTCGCAAAACTCTCAATAAACGACTACTCCCCAGATAATTATAATAGAGTAGACCTCATAAAATTCTCAAGAATTCGCCTGGGACACTCGGCACTCACACATAGTTACATACTAAATAGAGACCCCATACCAATGTGCTCTTCTTGTAACACCACCTTAACAATCAACCATATAATCGTAGAATGCAGAGAACTAAATCGACCTAGAACACAACTCCTGCACCCAAACCCCTACGAAACTATAGCTTACCCTTCCAACAAAAATGTCACTGCACTAATCAAATTTTTAAAAGCAACCAACTTATACCACAAAATATAAAACCCTGACTCCCATAAAATTATGTAATTATAAAATGTAAACTCTCCCATTATATAAGATCAACCCTGTAAATACATATTTAAGTAGATGTAAAAAAAATCAATTAGTCCAATTGTTAGCTTAAGGCCTAGTAGCTATAGCTAGTAAGAAGATTGGCTGTAATTTACAATCACTGCCCAATCATATTATAAATAAATAAATAAATAACTTTGTATTTATTTTGTCAAAGAAAAAAAATGGAGTTGCACCATACAGTAAGAAGGCATATCCCATCTTTGTAATTGTTAACGCTCTGATTACGAATATAAGGGTTGGTGTACTTCAGTCAAATTTGAAGCTAGATAAACAATTGTTAACGGTAGTTCGTTCGTTTAGGGATGAGGCAAGTTCTTCGATATAAGTTGTCAACTTGCGGCAGTGCTATTTCTTGTATCGATTGCTATAAACACCTTTCAACTATCCACCCTAAATTATTGGATGCTTTCGCAGTTATCGATGGTATCCTTTATGTCAGAAACCATGGTGTCCCACTCTGTCATTCTGACTTCTTGACCGCTTTAAGTTAAATTTCAATTTTCAATGAAAAATATAAAGAATTGAGTTAGAATAAAATTTGAACTAAAATGTCGCTCGAACTTACTACCGACTGAATAAACATGTCGGTACCTAGGGTACACCACGTGGATGCTTTTGAAAAAAATCAGTTGGATTAACAAGTAGAATCAAATATTGAAAACCTTCAAGCCGACTTGAACTACCTTATCTAATTAGCCAATTCCATATTCCCCACGTGTTCTCATATATGTATGTATGTATGTTTGAATGTTTCCATGTATGTTGTTTGTGCATGCATATATAAAAGCAAATATAAACGTCTGTATTTAATTGGCTGCATATGCATACATACTGATGCTGATGGGGGTTGATTCATTCATCATTCATCCGATCTGATTTAAACTTACTGATATAATGTAAAAGTATAATACTCATCTGTTCACCAAATTTGGTTGAGATATTTAAATTGATTGATTATTGATTTTATTGATTTATGTCGGTGTTTATTATGCGATCTGAATATGGTAAGGTGTAAAAGTAGAATTGCCATCTGTGTGCCAAATTTGGTTGAGATATCTCAAAAAACAAAAAGGTTTTTTCACAAGAACTGTTTTGAACAACTAAAATTTTCACCGAGGTACCTCTGATCTTTCCTATTTTTCTATACCTTATAGTTGTCCGATCTGACTAATATTTAAACTTGATTTGGATAAATTATCAATGAAGAGAATGATATGACTGTTATTCATGTAGCTCAAAATTTAAGTTCGAAAAAGTGCGAAGAAACAGACAGACGGACATGGTCATATCGACTCGGCTATTGATGCTGATCAAGAATATGTATACTTTATGGGGTCGGACACGATTATTTATATGCGTTACAAACATCTGACCAATTTTATTATACCCTCTGCAAGGGTATAAAAATGAATATTGATAAATACCTAGCCCTACCTAATTTGTTATTGAAAGTCTAACGGAAATTCTCCTAAATACTATCTAAAACATTTGAATTTTTCTCAACTAATCTCTAGCTTTCATCCTTAAACTTAGACAGTGTATATGTCGGACCATCGATATTCGGACCATCGACTATCGATATTTTAAGAGTCTGAAACTTCAACAAGGCAAATTTAAGGACAGGGACAGTTAAGGTACTCGATCTGGCGTAATAACGACCATCTGAACAACTTGTTAATCCAAATGATGGAACTACCAAATCTGAAAGCAGATTTTTCTGTGCGGGTCGTTTCCAATTGACATGGTTTTTTACATTATAAAGAACAAGAATGACAACTGTAAAAAGAATAATTGTATACACTGCAATCGGTGGGCAAACCTTCCTTTTTAGAGAAATAACGTAACATTATTAAGTAGTTATTTAATATTATTTTGTATAATTATTAAAAATTATATTTAATTTATATAGTGTGATATATTTATACCCTGTACCCATAGGGTACAAGGTATATTAAAGTCGCTAAAATGTATGTAACAGCCAGAAGGAAAATTTTCCGACCCCATAAAGTATACATATTCTTGATCAGCATCAACAGCCGGTCGATATGACCATGTCCGTCTGTCCGTCCGTATGAACATCGAGATCTCAGAGACTATAAGAGCTAGAGCAACCAAACTTGGTGTCAACATCCGTCTAGATGCAGATCAAGTTTGTTTCAAATTTTTGCCACGCCCACTTCCGCCCCCGCAAATTAGAAAAACTATAACTAGAGTTCTATTAGAGATATCATAATTCTTTTTGGCAGACTCAATTATATAGCCAATATGTACCATCTGACCGAATTTGACCGAAATCGGTTAATATCGGTTAAATATCGGAGATTTACACATATATGTTTTGTACTGAAATTCTATAGGCATCATGTTGCTTTGTACCGAATGACGCATTAGTTTCGATCACTGAGTGAGCGGGAAAGCATGCATTTGCTGTTTTGGCTTGTTAAGAGAATTTTATGAAAAATTTTATTCAATTAATGAGGATTGCGAAGGAGTCTGTTTAAATGAAATATCCTTTTTTGGTACAGAGTATACTCCAAGTCGGCAGGGACGACTTGCTTACTTCATTTTTTTATGTTTTTGTATTATTTTTTTCGATACTTAATATATTTTAGATTTATTATAATAAGGAATATTATAAGGAACACTTATGAGTGATTTACATATAAAAATTAAGAATACAGGCCGTGAACCTTTTCTGCTTAAATATCTATCTTATATATATTGGAAATTTAATTACATTTAAAGATATTTTTTATGGAAAAGTAGATACAAAACACCTCATAAATTGACTTTAAAAAAACTAATCTTAAAAACTAAACTTAAAATTAAACTATTAGCCTATAAGGGTCTATTAAATATATTGTAAATGCGGATAAGTTGAATAACTACAACGGTTTATAACGTTTGTGTGTAATTTAGTCAATCTATTCGACGCTAGCTCGACTCCAGCAATATTGTGTAGCTCTAAAGTGGGGTAATGCCAAGAGAGATTAAATATTCTTTTTAATATTTTGTTTTGTAAGACTTGGATTTTATAGATATGGGTCTTAGCAATATCGGCCCAAACCAGTGCTCCGTAAAAAATTGTGGACTAGAAGATTGATCTAACTAGGCTCATTTTATTTTCTAAACGTAGACGAGAGTTTCTATTTATGGATATTGGACGTGATCAGAAAAAGTTAATTTTTTTTCTAATATGACACCAAGATATTTAACATTTTTGTCCCAGTTAATGTCTACTTGATTTAGACAAATACGATTTAGAGGAATATAAATGTTTTTCCTCTTCCTTGTAAAAAAGATAGCTTGATAGCTTGGGTTTTCTCCGCATTTATAATAATTTACCATTTAGAAAAGTATGCAACAAGAACGTTAAAGGCTGCTTGGAGTGAGTCTACGATATCAGTAGCCAGTTTACCAGAACGGAGGATTGCAGTATCATCCGCGAAGATGGAATGCATATCCACTTAAAGAAGGGAAGTCGGATGTGTAGATGTTGTATAATATAGGGGAGAGGCAGGATCCTTATGGGCATCCTTCAGCAATACATCTAACACGTGACAGATCGCTAACATCAATTCTTGCTATTATTTTTCTTCTACGCTTTAGAAAACACATCTGATTTTTATTAGCAAGGCCACTACTTTTCGTACTTCATCATTACGAATGACTTCATATACGTTGGGCTTAGAGGCGATGTCGAGTGTTTGCATTGGCAATTCTTCTTGATCTTTTCCTGCGCAGAAATTTTGCTGTCTATACTGTTGCCTGGTAGTGACTCAGGACTTCAGGACTTTATTTTGTATGTCTTTTAAATCGGATTTATAATAATACATCGGATTTATACGTACTAATAGGGCATCTGCCACACATCTTTTCCCTTGAGTTACTCTACTGTAAAATCATATTCTTTCAGATCTAGTCTCATTCTAGTTAGTTTAAAACTTGGATTTGTTATTGAAAACAAATAAGTTAATGGTCTGTGGTCTGTCTTTACTTTGCCATAAATGTATGGTCTGAAGTATGTGATTGCCCAGTGGATAGCTGGTAATTCTTGTTCTGTAGTTGATTTGGTGCTTTCACCTTTGGTGAATGAGCGTGAAGTATATGCAACTGGGAGTTGTTTATCTCCATATTTTTGTGTTAGAACAGCTCCACAGGATATTTCAATAACGTGGGTGCAATTAAAACCTTTATTAAATAATCGAATGCATTTTGGCGTTCATCGAACCATTGAAAATTGACATTCTTTTTACATAATCGTGTTATGTGCCGTGAATAATCAGCGAAATTTTTGATGAAACGTCTATAGTGATTGCAAAATGCAACAAGTTTTCTACCGATATCCGCGTTTGTAGGGACTGGATATTTTTCAATGACGGCATATTTTTTATCATTAGGCAATATGCCTTGATGAGTGCACTTGCGGCCTAAAAAAGTCACTTGGTGCATGAGGATGGTGCACTTTTCTGGATGTAATTTAAGCCTGTGTTTCCCACACAAGTCTAAAACGTTTGTTAAGTTTTTAATCATGTGGTTTTCGGAACAACTGATGACTATTAGGTCATCCATATACAAGAATGCTTGTGAAGGATTAAGTCCAGAGAAAACTATTGCTATCATTCTTCGAAAAGAATTTGGCGCTATTTTAAGACCATAAGCTAGTCTTATGAATTGGTACGAACCATTGCTCGTTGAAAAAGAAGTTAATTCTCTAGAGTTTTGTTTCAATTCTATTTGATGAAATTAGACATTAAATCTAGACATAAGAAGTATTTGGCTCTACCCAACTGGTCAAGAATATCATCTATTCTTGGAAGTGGAAATTTATCGGATGGTGATTTTTTGTTTAGTTGACGATAGTCTATTACTAATCGCCATCTTTTGTTTACAGAACCAGGTAGACCTTTTTTGCGAACAAGTAGTATTTGGATGGTTCAACTATTTCATCTAGAATGAGCTTTTCGACTTGTTTATTGATTTCTTCTATATGTGCGTGAGGAGTTCTATAATTTTTAGTGTACACAGGATCATTATCATTCAGTCTTAGTTCTTGTTTGCAAAAATTATTTGTTGTTATTGATTCGGTTTCAAGTCCGAATATGTCAGTATACTGGTTGCACAACTCTTTGAGTTTTGTTTTAAATTGTGGTGGGAAGTTTTTCGTAAGTGTTTTCATGACATGTTCGTGTCTATTTTTGCTAATTTCTTAGATTATATCATAATAACTTAGCCTTTCTGTTTTAATCTTATTAATGTTTAGGATTTTGGTTGAATTTGTTGTTTTTCAATACTCGGACAAAAATATTTTCCTATTGGAGATCGTAATTCCAATAAATATTCCTTCCTCAATTTCTTGATTCGGGATTAGGACAGTTTGTTCTGTCGATTCTTATTTAATTTGTCGGATTACTTCAGCGCGAGCTAACAGTATTGTGGCATTATTATCACAAGTAGGTGTGATAGGTATTTTAATTGGGAAATTTAAATTATCTGGCCTTAATATTAGAGTGTCACTAGTATGTGTACAATTCTAAGTCTATACCTATAATGCCATCGTAAGGGATAGGAGTTTTCTTCAACTAAGTGATAGTTGTGTGGGATTATATACTTTCCTGTAGAAAATTCTACGAATGTTAAACCTTTTGAAAATACTGAACCTTCGCCGATTCCATATATTTTAATTGATATGCTAACACTAAGATTATCAAAATTATCGCCATTTTCTTTAATCTCAGCACGAGTATCTATTAATAAAGTAACCGAATTATTCGTTTTTAAATTTTTTAATTTTATAAATATTCCTGAACTAAGATTGATGTTGTATACTGTCGCACATTTTGAATGTCTTAAGGGGCTTACTCGTTTCCCGAACTTTCTGTAGTTCGAACATTTGCATTTCTGTTATTTTAGTTGTTGTGGCCTCTATTCGAGTTACCACGGGGCCTTTAGAGTATCCTCTATTTAGGCCTATATTATTCCCTCTGTTATTGTTATTATAGATGTTGTGGTAATTTATTTTATATAGCCTCGGTTATAGTAATCTCTTTGGCTACTGCCACTACTGTTGCCTCTATTGCCTGCTTCTAGTATTAGGCGCACCTTTTCATGTTCACAATTGTGAATCATGGCTGATAAGGACTGTTTCATCGAAAATTTATCAGCACTTGCTGGGTCTAAACTTTAGTCAATATACGCTACTGATAACTGCTTGCGCAAGCTGTCAATATAAGTCGTATATTGCGATGCTGTTTTGCCCTTTTGTTTCATATTCATTATTTTGGCTTTAATATAATCGGAATATTCTCCTTTGACGTTATTAGTGAGGTTCCTGATTATTCCTTGAATTGTTTTCTCATTCTGAACTCTATAAAGGATTGTGCCTGTCATCTTCGATTTGATAAATTCAACGGCTAAATCTTCTTGATCTCCTTTAGTCGTATCAGTGATTCTTAATGCTGCAGCGCGCTGTTAAAAAACGATGGAGTAATAACTTATTTCCATCAAATTCTGGGATCGAAGTTGAGATTGAGGGGCGCAAGCCGCATAACGTACGGCACGAGTCGCGAGGAACACAAACAAACAGACAAGTAAACGAAAACTACAGCTACTTACGAGCTAGACAGGAAAGAATAGACGCTTTTAGCCTGGGAAGAGAGATCTCTGAACTAATCAGTCGGTAAAGACGATTGCAATCAGACGATTGAATCATGCAAAGAAAAGTTAGTAGTACAGCGTTTAAGGAATAAAGGAAGATAGTTTCTAGTTGGCCTGAAAGGTACCGAGAATTCTACTTGGGTCAATAGATCAGGCGAGTCTACATCACCATTTAGCTTTTTTTCGCGCGAATCCCAACGGGTGCACTAAGTGCCCACACCTCCCGCCCAACCGACCGAGGGGCGCATACCGCATAACGTACGGCTCGAGACGCGGGAACAAGATCACAAAACACAGACAAATAAAAGAATTCTACATCTAGTTACGAACTAAATAAGATAAGATAGAAGTTTTTAGTAAAGGAAGAGAGAGCTCAGAACTGATTACACTATCACTATAAAGGCGGTTGTAATCAGAACAAAGGACTCGAAAAGGTTCATGCATAGCATAGTTAGTAGAACAGCGTGGAAGTGATAGAGGTATGAAATTTCTAGTAGGTCTACAAGGAACAGATAAAGTTACGCGGCTCAATAGCTCAGGGGAGTCTATATCACCATTGAGGAGCTTGTGGATGAAGATCACGCCAAGCATTACTCTACGGTTAGTTAGAGAAGGTAGGTTAAGTAAAAGAAGTCTACTAGAGTACGATGGTAAATTGATATTGCGATCCCAGTTCAGACCACGAAGAGCAAAGAGTAGGAACTGCTTTTGGACAGATTCAATTCTTGCTTGGTGTGAGTCATATTGAGGTGCCCATATGCAAGATCCATACTCAAGGATAGGACGGACTAAAGAAGTAAAGAGAATTTTGGTTGTGTAAGGGTCATTAAATTCCTTTGACCATCTTTTTACAAACCCAAGAACTCCCATAGCTTTGCCGACAGTAGTGGAAATATGAGACTTAAAAGATAACTTTCGGTCCATAAGGACACCCAAGTCATTTATCTCATCGAGGCGTTTTAAAGGACTATTATTAAGAAAATATGTCACAATCTGTGGAGTATTTCTGAAAAAAGTTAATACACTACATTTAGAAGTGTTGAGGTTGAGCAAGTTAAGTCCACACCAAGACTCGAAGTTGTGAAGGTCAGATTGCAACCGAAATGGGGGAGGCCATGTCCTTAAAACTAAGACAAATCTTAACGTCATCCGCGTACATAAAGACTCGAGAGTGATTTATGACTGAGGGAAGATCGTTTATGAATAATGTGAAAAGCAAAGGTCCCAGATGACTGCCCTGAGGCACTCCCGAAGTCACATGGATGGACCTAGAATATGAAGACTTGAAAAGAACCTTTTGAGTTCTTTTTGTCAGATATTCTCGAATCCAACCAAGTAAAGGGCTTGGAAAGCCAATATTACCTAACTTAAGAAGAAGAAGCGCATGATTAACAGAATCAAAAGCCTTACTGAAATCAGTGTAAATGACATCAGTTTGCCTTGCATTCTTAAATCCTTCGATCGTCAAAGATGTAAATTCTAATAGGTTAGTGGTTGTAGATCTATGTTTCACAAACCCATGCTGAGTTGGTGAAATAATAGAGCTACAAAAATGTTGCAATTGAGAAGTAATTATCTTTTCAAACGCTTTAGGAATAGCGGACAATTTAGAGATACCCCTATAGTTCGTTGCATCGGATTTCCTACCATTCTTATAAAGAGGAATGATATAGGATTTCTTCCAAATAGATGGAAAAGTTGAAGAGTTAACGGACAATTCAAAAAGTTTTAAAATTGGCTTACATAGAGCCTCTGCGCAAAATCTGAGTACACAGCCTGGTATCCCATCGGGGCCAGGAGAGTACACTGGTTTTACTAAATTAAGCACGCTAAGTAACGAACTTTCATCAATCAAAGGATTATAGATACAATTAGACGTTTTCAACTGGTAAGGATACGAAAGATTCGCTCGATATTCCGTGGAGGAATAAGTTGTTTTAAAAAAATCAGCAAACAAATCAGCAATTTCTTGATCAGTGTCCGCTGTATTATTTTCAAAAGAAATTCGGGATGGAAGGACGGACGTCTTACGTTTAGAATTGACAAAGTTATAGAATAATTTCGGATTTTGTGAGAACTCAAATTTGCAACGCTGAAGGTAATTCTTATAACATTGCGTGTTAAGCCTCATAAAATCCGAGCGTGCGACTATATAACGAGCGAAATCAGAGGGACGACATGATTTCTTGTACTTTTTATAATATCTCGATTTCACGTTCTTTAAGTTAGATAACTCACGAGAAAACCAGGGGGTCGATGAGACAACACTGGCATCCTGCATGGGACACAAACCCTAAGAAGCGAATCGAGAGTATTGTAAAAAATAGAAATAGCTAGATCCATGTCTGAACAATTGTATAAAGGGGACCAATCTGTTGAAAGAATAAGCTCATTCAATTTAAGAAAGTTGGCTTTATGAAAGTTACGTGATCTAGGCTTTGTCTTAACACCAACAATTGGTGCTCGAAAAGGTAGATCAATAGTCAATTCTAAAGTGGGGTGAAGTTTATCTTCCGGGAGGACTAGAGGGTCAGTTCTAGAAACAACGCAGTTGGAAGAATCAATCACAAATATCAGATCCAAAGATCTTCCATTCTTATTACGGACAGAGTTTATCTGGGCCAAGGATAATTCAAAAAGGCCATCAATAATCAAATGTGACGAAGAAGGAAGCAACGAAGCAGATTCATCTGAAGGTGACCATTGAATTTCAGGCAAATTAAAATCACCAAGAGCAATTAAGATGTCTCTATCTGATAGCAAAGAAGAAACATATTGAATTGACTCTAGATGTTTGTTATATACTGACATGTCGGATTGTGGCGGAATGTAGGAACATGTTACGTAGGCGGAAAACGACTTGAGTCTAACCTTAACACCAACAAACTCAATTTCCTGAAATTCAGGAGAATGAATAATGTCAGAGGGTAAGGTAGAGTCAACTGCTATCAAAACTCCTCCACCTACGCGATTGGTCCGATCACGCCTAAAAATTGAAAATTTTGAAGAAAGAACAGATGCATCGCTAATATCAGGTTTTAACCATGTCTCTGTAAAAGCTAAAATATTAAAATCAAATACTAAACTATCTACATATAGTCTAGGAAGCTTAGATTTAAGTCCTCTTACATTCTGATAGGCCAGACAAAGGGACGAGATTAGTTTTTTGAACCACCAGCAGATGCTGATGGTCCGGAAGAAGCTGAAGAGGCGGGGATAGAAAGCCTTACCGGATCTCGAGTTTTATTTTTGGCCGTGTACTCTTTAACTAAAATGTGATCCGGCCAAAAACTGTTACTGCAAATACAGTCAAACAGTTCGACCGGGACACTAATTTTAAAAGAAGAGATCTCTCTTGAATAATTAAATTTAAATTTTTCCACCGATATTTTGTTGGCTTGAACTTTTGTCTTAATGAAAGCTAAGACGTCATCCGACGAATGTTCGGGATCAAGCCTAGAAACAAATATGTGTTTCTTCGGAGGAACACCTGTTAGAGGTCTACGGAGACCAGACATGGGATCCGCCACGGCATTTATAACCGCAGCAGATTCAATCAGAGTGTCCGTATGTAGGCCTCTGACAGGATCCCTATTGGCAATATTCCCTATGTTGGATATATGCCCAGACATATCGGAAACTACAGCTTTATTCGCCTGTAAAGAGAGACCATTTCCTGGAGAAATGGAAATAATCTCATCTTTCCGATCACCTTGCGGAACGGGAGTAGTAAACGAAATAAGCTGCGGTGGATTTGGTTGTAGCAATGGAGATTGTGGTGCTCTGGCCGAGTTCAAATTGGGGACAGGCAGATGCATGGAAGGATTCCGCGCACTGGTTTTCTTACGCTTTGGAGACTCATTCAACAACTTATAATTGTTGAATTCTGCTTCCATAGCGTTAAACTCATCAGAGAGCTTACGAAAACCACTGGACAGTTTTTTGAATCCATCCCTGGTCTGCCTCATGAAAACCCTCATTTCTATTTCAACTTCTCGGCATGAGTCACAGCCCCATTTAAGCCCCCCTACGTGCTCCAAACTATCCCTTACCCTGGCTGTGTAGCCCGCACATTTAACATGCATGACATTATCACACAGCCAACATGAGAGAAATACGTTATGGGGTGCAGGGGGGTTCAAACATTTCTTGCTTGAGCAGACAGACATTTTATAAAATTTAGTATTAATAAAAAAATAAAAATGTAAATTGGTGAAGAATAAAATAAAAGGCCAAAGAAAAAAACTCACTCAGTAGTTGAAGCAAATTCGACACTTGGGTCAAACTTGCAGAGAAAATAGAAAGAAATTAAGAGAAAACACGCACACGTATCACGCGAGATAGAAAATAGGTCAGAGCGCGAGCAAAAGAAAAAAAGTAAAGAGCGGGAGAGCCACAAACACTGCACATGCAATATCAATGCGTGGGCGAGAAGGCGAGAGCAACTTGCAACGGTAAAGATTACAAACGCAAGATCAAAAGCAAATATAAAAAAGCGCAACAACAATGATATAAAATCTTTGCGAAAGAATAATTTTTAAATATTGTTTTGTTTTTGCGTTTGTAAGTAACAAACAAAAGCGATGAAAGGAGAGAACAAGAATTTAAATTAATTTAAATTAATCGCGATTTTATATTGATGAAAACAGTAAGTGATTGCAAGAGCTCAAGAAAACACGTCTATCCATGAGGAAGTGATAACGAGTTAGCTTGTGCATAAAAACTACACCAAGCTTTATTCTACGGATAGTAAGGGAGGGGAGGTTAATCAAAAGAAGCCTACTCGAGTACGAGGGAAGCTTGACATTGTGATCCCAGTTCAGACCACGAAGAGCAAATAGTAAAAACTGCTTTTGCACAGATTCAATTCTCATTTGGTGTGACTCATATTGAGGTGACCAAACACAAGATCCGTATTCCATTATTTTGGAGTATAAGGATCGTCAAATTCTTTTGACCATCTCTTTATAAATCCGAGAACACCCATTGCTTTGCCATCAATTGTGGAAACATGGGAGTTGAAAGTCAATTTATGGTCCATGAGTACACCCAAATCGTTCATTACATTTAGACGTTCTAATGGAGAATTATTTATGAAATAGGTTATAAGTTGAGGACAGTTTCTATTAAATGTCATAACCTTACACTTTGCAGTGTTTAAATTCAAACGATTGTGTTGACACCAACACTGAAAATTGTTACGGACAGCCTGTAATCGACTGGGCGAAACCATATCTTTGAAACTAAGGCATAGCTTAACATCGTCAGCATACATTAGCACTCGAGAATGTAGCGTGACGGAGGGAAGATCGTTGATAAAGAGGGTAAAGAGCAGCGGACCCAGATGACTCCCCTGAGGCACCCCGGATGTCACATTGATGCGTTTTGAATAAGAAGACTTAAAAAGAACTTTCTGTGTTCTGTTTGTTAGGTACTCACGAATCCAACTCAGTAATGAAGTTGGAAATCTTATTTCGTTGAGCTTAAAAAGTAATAACTTATGGTTAACAGAGTCAAAAGCTTTACTGAAGTCGGTATATATGACATCAGTTTGCTTGGCTTCTTCAAATCCTTTGATCGTTAATGATGTGAATTCTAAAAGGTTAGTGGTCGTAGATCTACGTTTCACAAAACCATGCTGTGTGGGTGAAACTATAGATGTACAGAAATGTTGCAATTGAGAAGTTATTATTTTCTCAAAAGCTTTTGGAATTGCGGACGAATTGGAAATACCCCTATAATTTGACACATTGGACTTAAAAAAGATTCCTTCCACATAATTGGGAAATAGGATGTTTCAACAGACAAGGAGAATAACTTATGAATAGGCTTGCATAAAGCATCAGCACAAAATCTTAGTACACACCCAGTAATTCCGTCAGGCCCCGGTGAGTACACAGGTTTAATTAATTTAAGCACGCTAAGAAGCAAGAAGAAGAAAATACTATTAGACCTGTTTAACTCATAAGGATACGAAATGATCCCACTATATTCCGATGAGGAATAGGTTGTTTTCAAAAAATTAGCAAACATATCGGGAATAGCCTGATCAGTGTCAGCTATCTTTTTTTCAAAACTTAAACAGGAAGGAATTATGGATGTCTTACGTTTAGTATTGACAAAGTTAAAAAACTGCTTAGGATCATGCGAAAACTGAAGTTTCCACCGCCGAAGATAATCCTTATAGCATTTGGTGTTAAGAACCATGAAGTTCGAACGGGCAACAGAATACAGATAAAAATCAGACGGGCGACCTGTTTTTTTGTACTTCCTATAATGTCTTGTTTTAATGTTTCTTAGGTTAGACAACTCCCGAGTGAACCAGGGCGGTCTGTTAGACCGAACCGATTTCACGAGAGGAGTACAAACTTTAAAAAACGAGTCAAGAACATTATAAAAGTATTGAATAGCGGTATCCATATGTGTGCAACTATACAAATATGACCAATCATTCTTAATGAATGAGATTAGTAAGTCTGACAAAGCCAGCCTAAAGAAAACTGCGAATCTTTGAGACCGAATTAGCACAAGAAATCGTCTCATGAAATGAAAGGTCAATAGCTACATTTAATGTAGGATGAAATTTGTCTTCTGGAAGAACCAGTGGGTCAATCCTGGAAACAACACTGTTGTAGGAATCCAATACAAATATGAGATCAAGTAATTTCTCATGTGAATTACGCACAGGATTTATCTGGCTTAGGGATAAGCCAAAAAGACCATCAACGAAGCTATGTAACAAGGAGCGCAGCATCATGGACGATGCATCAGGGACCCATGAAATATCTGGGAGATTAAAATCTCCAAGAACGATAAGTGAATCTCTATCGGACATCACTGCGGAAACAGCATGAATGGCAAGTGTTTATTGTATATTTCCAAATCGGACACAGGTGGGATATACGAACAAGTAACATAGGTGTAAAATGATTTAAACAAGATCTTAACACTGATGAATTCGATTTCATGAGTGAAAGATGACTGCATTAGTTCAGAAGGAAGGGCTGAATCGACAGCAATTAACACACCACCACCAGTGCGGATTGTCCGATCTCTCCTATAAATTTAATAATTTGTGCAAAGAACTGAAGCATCAGGAATGTCTAGCTTCAGCCACGTCTCAGTAAAGGCAAGAACATGAAAATTAAACGATACGCTGTCTAAATAAAGTTTAGGCAGCTTAGATTTTAGCCCTCTAACATTGTGATAGGCCAGAGTGAGGGGTGAGATTAGTTTTTTGGCATGCCAGCTGATGCAGACGTGCCGGAAGATACAGATGAAGAAGCTTTAGATTTGTTAGTCACTAAGGTGGATGCAGAAGGCAGTCGAATCGGAGACCGATTTTTCTTTTTTACCGTATACTCTTTTACTATAAGATGTTCCGGCCAAAAATCACTTCTACAGATTCGTTCAAAATGATTTGGCGGAACACTTATCTTAAAGGACGAAATGTCCCGGGTGTATGAAAATTTAAATTTTTCCACCACTAAATTTGAGGCAGGAATTCCTGCCCGGATATGGGCCAAAACATCATCTGATGTCAAGCCTCGAAACAAATATTTGTTTTTAAGGTGGGATACCGACGAGAGAACTTGACAAACTGACTGTGGTAGCAGCCGCAGCATTTTGTATTGAGGCAGCCGTGGCAGCCAATGCTTTACGAGCACCTCTCGTCAGTATTTGGTTGGGAATATCCCTAGCAGAGGATATTCCCCCGGACGTTTCGGAAACTACACCTGATATCTTGGTAGCAAGTGGAACAACAATACCAGGGGAAATGGCAATGGGATCCTCACTAACAGATGGTATCGGACTCTAAAAAGATATCAGTTGCTGTACATTCGGCGTAGTTGGACAACTAAGAGTGTTCGAGATGGCGATAAGAAATGCTGGCGGACCCGGGAATAAGTTCCTAGGGATGGTCTTCTTCCGTTTCGGGGATTCGATTAGCAGTTTGAAACTACTAAACTGAGTATCCAACAATGAAAATTGATCCCGAAGCTTGTTAAGACCAGCCGAAACGGTTTTAAATCCTTCACGAGTCCGCCTCATGAAAACACGCATCTCCATTTCGGCATCACGGCAAGCCTCGCTGCTCCATTTCAGGCCTCCACCAATGCCAAGACTGTCCTTTACCTTGACAGTGTAACCACACAGCCAACAAAGCAAAAAATCATCCTGGCATTTCTGGGGATGTGGGCACTGTTTGTATGAGCAGACCGACATTTCTTTATTAATTTTTATTACTGTAAATATTATTAATGAAATAAAAGAATTAAAGAGAATTTATTAAAAGGCGTATACAAACCCAAGGGTTAAGCTACTGCAGTTTGCACTTAAAAAGAAAGAGAAGAGTTAGTATATTTAAGAGCGCGCAACACTAACTGATATGCCGAACGCGAGATTAAACGACGCGAGAATAACGGGCGCTATCACTGGCAATACGTAAGAAAGAGAGAAAAGAAAAAAAAATCGAAAATAGTGAGCAAAATTATCAAGGCAGCCACAAACAACACAACACAAAAATAAGCGGGAGACCGCGAGTGCATGTAAAACAAAGCGGAGACAAAAATCACAGAATATTCATAAACAACAACAAAACTTTTTCGGTTTTGTTGTTAGTTTAAAAGCAAAAAGTAAAATAACTTTGATTTATGCTTCGCAACAAACAAAAAGCGAGAATTTTATTCAGCTCACAATGTGGTGCACAAGAATATTTATATTTTTAAGTAAAATGATTTAAAAAATAGACCGAAATGAGTTAAAGTGAGAGCGCCAAAAAAAACACGACCAGCTAGGTTGAACGACGAAACGTTTTTTTAGTTGTAAACTATGTGTCTCTGATATATATCTAAGGTTTTCCCTTAGTCTTTTTAACACATCATTTCCTTGCGTTAAATGCAATTGCGTTAATCTATTTAGATTTTTATAGATTATTTCGAGAATGTTAATTTACGATTTAATCGCGCATTGAATGTGTTTTGCTTTTGTTAAGTTTGAATTAGGCTCTTAAACGATTTATCAAACTCAATACGTTCAAGTTTAATAATGGACTCTATCTCTTTCATTATTATCGTTGATCATGTGTGAGATAAGTAAATTAATACTTATTGACAACGTTGATCGTTATTGAACCTAGCTTGTCGTATCTTGTGATAGTATTTACCTCTACGTTAGGTATTAAACCTAAAACAAGGGCTTTTTCTTTATTTGTGGATACTATTAGAGGTGAAACTTCTCAATTGTATGTCGACATGGAAAAGTTTTTCAACTGGTACATATCTACTGGCTCAGAGCAAGAAGGAAATAGATCCTACTTGCCAATAGCGAATCGTTTCTGAATATATTTTTTAGTCCTAATTTAAAATTTTACGAAAAAGAAATTTCGTTTTTTATTTTTGTATAACTTGTACAACTTGTTGAGAATAACAACAATAACTGTAGAGTATTTGTTGAAATTGTTAAGTCTACACTACTTGATTCTACTTTATTCTCCACTGTTTTTGATTCTAATAGTGGCGTTTTTAACTTAAGATATGCTTTTGTCTTAGAGGGTACTATTTCGAATATTTCTTCTGATTTACTAATTTTATTGTTCATTCGTTTTCGATACAAAAAAAAATTTCTTTATTGTATATATGTATGCATATGCCAATAACTTTTCTAATATGGAAATAGTTTTTTCAAAATTTTCCCTGTCATCCACATTGATCTCCTTCCTAATATTTCGTATGTCTTCACGGGCCATACTGTAGCGGGCAATGCAGTTATCGCTTCTGCTTAAAAAAGTTTAAAATAAAAAAAAATTATTTTTCTTTTATTGTTGTACGCTCATTGTAGCATCGGATCCTCGGGCACAGCTTGTCGCGCTGGCGTGGACGGTGCTGCATCTTCGCATCGGCTGCGGTGCAATGCTTGCACATGTAGTGGCAGAAGGCGCCACAGGCACTTTTTTGACGGCTTCTTTAATTGGATTCTTGATGTTTGGGAATTTCTGGCATTGATAGATATTAATGATTGGAATGTTTTTGTATGAAGTGGCAGAGGTTGAGTTCGGTTTCTGTATCTCTTTTTGAGCATGGTCAATTTGTTCAAGCTCGGCTTTGTTGCCTCCCAACGTAATAGTTTTAGTATTTCCGCTTTTCTTTTTTTAGGCGTATTCTTATTCTTAAGCCGCTTCTGTCGGCTTTTTTCTTTTTCACAGAACTCAAGAATCTCTACTCACTCAGATTCTTTCCAATTTGTAGTTTAATGCCGTTGTAGTTGTTGTTGATGTCAATGTAGTCAATTGTATCTCCGGTGATTTTCTTTTAGCTTCATCTTCTTTGCACATTGCCATTTGTTGTTCATCTCAATTTATTTAATTTATTGATAGCCTTGTGATCTCTATCACGGTCGCCATGTTAAAAGAATAATTTTATATTCCTTCAATCTTGAATGAAACACTTTTGTTCTTTCTTTAAAATCTGAATTCATAATCATCGGTCTCTCTTTATTTCAAATGGACTTAGCCTAAAAGTACATACATAAGTGATTTTAGAGTTCTGTCGCTTTAAGCAGCGACCAAATGGAAATAGCATGCCATATGTATTTGTATATATTGTTATACAAGTTAACACCATTTACATGTGTACCCAGACCACACACATACATTGTAACACAAACTAATACCCACTTATGTACCCACACCAAACACATACATTGTAATACAAACTAATACCCAGTTATGTGGCATTCGCTGGCCACTTCAACTCGAATAACCCTAACATCAGTCGATTCCCCTTCCCCAGATATTGGGGCAATTCATATTGAATATTTATCAGTGTTGCCAAATTTTTTTGAGCAAAAAAGCTGTTTTTAGTGGGGAGAAACTACGAAAAAAGCTGAACAATTTTTTTTGAATACTTTTTGGGCAATTCATAATCATGGCAGCATTTGTTTATGCGACTTATAACCGTATTTGTAAATAAATACATTTCGTTATAAACTTAATAAGTTTTATGATATAGTTTACCTGATGCTTAAAATAGAGATTAGCATGTTACGAAGCTTTGTTTTTACAACGTTGACAATCTTTCTACTTCGCCGTTCGACCATGGCAAGGAAAGCAAAGACATGGCAAAAGTGGCCAAGTCCTCAAATTTGCCATTTCCTCCTGAATCCAAAACTTTGTGTTCTCATCTCTATTATCCCACTAAACAAAATTAATGTTTTGATATTGCCGCTCAATACTTTCTATGTTGTTTGATTTAAAAAACTCCAGAATTGGCACAATATGCTCTTTTTTGTTAGATTGCAAAATATTTTAACAAGAAAACAAACCAAGGTTTCTTAATATTTAAAAATTTTCCACACATCCCGGCATTTTTGCCAATATTCTTTTGGCATTGTCACTTTTAGCATACACACACAAACGATTCGTTGCAAAAATTAAATGTCAATCGAACTCTGATCTAGAGTTCTATCGAATCGTTGACAATAGGAATAATTGAACTATTTGAACGATTTAAGTTCATTATTCTAGTTTAACAGTGCCATCGCAGTGATTCGCAGTTCAATTTAAAGCTTAACTCTTTTCAAGCGCACCTCTCTTTCACTCACTCATTCTCTAATTTAGAAATACACCTTGCAGCACAAGGATAAAAAAAAAAAAACCACTCTCCTCATACTCGTGCTTTGCAGAGCGTTCAAAATCATCAGCATCAAAATATTAAATTAAAAATTAGCCAAATACGAGATGGAAATCTTCTAATTTTCGTTGAAAACACAACAATTGCAAAAAAATTCATTGCTAGCAGCAATTGCAGAGCTCCATGGCCTTTACAAAATCAAAATGCAATATCATACAAATCTAAGTCACTGCAAAGGCACAATATATGCCCCCTGCCTCAACAAAGTCACAAATGACGAGATTGTGAACGAACTTAAGTCACAAGGAGTTGTGGACGTATATAAATATTCAAAGCAAATCAATCCCAACTGGGGTAGTGCAGATTACCTTTACCTGTACAACCTACCACAAAAAATCCAAATCTCATGGCACGTTGGACGGGTCTCGCGGAAAGTGGACTCCCTGACCTGAACACTCAGTTTCAATGGAGCATCAGCAGTAACATACAAACCTTATTAATTCAATTGGATCTTCTCTACATGACTCACTCCTTAAACAACTTAAAAGAAAACGACGCAGCAAGAAACCATCAAGTCTAGAGATCATTATCAGTAAAGCTACATCTCTTAACATTATATTATCGCCCAACAAAAAATACAAGGAACAGCTACCGTGAACAATAAAGAGCCACTCCATTTTGCTAGTCCTATCGCTGCATAAAAGGGACTCGACACCAATCGAAAAAGCTACAACAAAATCAGAGCCGTCTACAACCTGTGGACTTTTCTGTTTTCTGGCGCGTCAAAATTAAACGACATTACAGCCTTCAGCGTAGTCACCGAAGACAACACGATACTAAAATCTGCAGTTTCACCTGGACACACAGAAGTCGTCGTCGCACTCGATGCACTTATCTATCAAGGGGTATTTGGTGGCCACATTTAACAGAAAAGATCGTTTACCACTCCATTGCAAGTTATCGTTGGTTGGTGTGATGCTTATGATCTAAGTGCTTATTGTAATTGTAGCTGTCAGTGACAGTATTACAAAATCAGCATTGTTGCGTTGAGAAGATCGCTTTATTGGTGCATATGTTGTACGTGTAGGTGTTGGTGTCAAGTGTCTGGCGACTTTGGGCTTTTGTGATTTAGACTTCGAAATGATTTCATTGCATTGTTTTTACAAGCACATTTTGTTATTTAAATATGTTTGGAATTAGGCCTTTTTGAGACAAAGCCTTTTGGTATATTAACGCTGATTTTCCCCTAATATGGAAAAATTTTTGGAGGCGTAGTAAAACCACAGCCGAACGCGGTGACAGTTAAGTTCTATTGCTGTCAAGTTAATATTTAGCGAATATTTGTAAAAATAATAACTAAAGACTAGCTTAGTTGTAATAAAAACATATTTTTCAAAATTGTGTAATTTTAACCATTTTGATAGTTATTGCTATTTATAAGTCGGTTATTTGCATTTCCAATGTCAATATATATGTGGCAACGCCATAAAAAACACTCATTTTTAGTACGTATGTACCTCAACGTTCTTATGTACAATTGGTTTTCGAATTGTTTTCAATAAGTTAAAAAAATCAATTTGGCAATACGTTGATTAAAAAACATTACAGTAACTCAGTTACTTAATAATGTTAGCTTAATAATAATATCCAAACATTTATTAATTAAATAAAATCTTTATTATTAATTTTACCTGTATTAAAGTTTCCCAATTTTCTTCAGCTGAATCCTCCAAGTCGATAACTATAACACGATAGTTTGGGGCATTTTTATTTGTTCGGAAATATACTTTGGGCCCTTCGTTTGTAATATACTGCAAACAATATAAATCAAGGAAATTATGTAAAGGCTCCTGGACATACATATTTGAAACAACAAATCTTAACTATTTATAGTATTTTTTAAATTAGTACTAAAGTTTATTCAAAATAAATTCTTTAATAAAAAAATCTACATACATATAACCAAATTTAGCTATTAGGATGTGCCATGTAACAACCGTGCAACCAACGAATTTAATTATTTCCATTATAATATGCACGGCGTAGCTACAAATTCCGGGTAGTGAATTTGAAATTTACTGATCGATCGATGGTTGGGTATGGCGAACAAAACCGATAATCTTGAATTAAATGAAGGAAGCAAGTCGTCTCTGCCGACTTTGAGTATACCCTGTACCAATAAGAGATATGTTACATACTCAAACTCCTTCCAAATCCCAATTAATTGAATACAAATTATTTTATAAAATTCTCTTAGCAAGCCGAATCACCAAATTCATGCTTTCTCGCTCACTCATGTCAGTGAACGAAACTAATGCGTCATTCGGTACAAAGCAATATGCGCATGCTATCTATCTCACACATTTCAGTTGCTGCTGCCTACGGAATTTCAGTACAAAACATATATATGTACAACTCCGATATTTATTGACCGATTTCAGTCAAATTTGGTCAGATGGTACATATTGGCTATATATTGAGTCAAAGATAATCATGATAGCGCTAATAGAACTCTAGTTATAGTTTTTTCTGATTTACGGGGGCGGAAGTGGGCGTGGCAAAAAGTTTAACAAAACTTGATCTGCGTATACACTATACGGATGTTGATACCAAGTTTGGTTACTCTAGCTCTTATTATAGATCTCTAAGATCTAGGTGTTCACACAGACGGACAGACAGACGGTCAGACTGACATGGCTATATCGACTCGGCTGTTAATGCTGATCAAGAATATATATACTTTATGGGGTCGGAAAATTTTTCTTCTGCCTGTTACATACATTTTAGCGACTTTAATATACCCTTGAACCCTATGGGTTGCAATGTGCGGCTTGTAGCGAGTTTTTTTTTGGTTTCGGGCAGAAAGTATGCTGCACATTATGTCGATGGAAACTCGTCACTACTAATTAAGAGTACGAATTTCTTTTGGGTGAGAAATAGAGCAGAGGTCATCTTGGGAGAGGCAAACGAAAGCCGAACTCATAAGGAAATAGGGAAAGCCTTGGGTATAAATAGAGGCCATCTACGCGCCAATTGTTCTAATTCGATTTAAATTGCCTAGTAACAAGGCCTTAAGAAAATTTTAGAGCGGGAAAAAAGGAAAAGAAAAAATGCATATTACTAGTGGAAAATTAATAAGTTAAAAAGTGAAAGTCAAGTTACACACTTGTTAAATTCTTGTATATCCATAGAGCGGGTAAGCAAAATTTAGAGAAAAAAATTTGCATATTATTACATAGACGGGTGTTACAGGCTAGACTTTGCTGGGCAGAGAAAAAAAACAGCAACCGTTA
>JAECWJ010000091.1:0-17285 GCA_018150375.1 Drosophila sturtevanti | reverse complement strand
AGCGGATGGTTTTACGTTTGGGTTAACTTGTATATGCATGGAATTGTTCTTGTAAGTCTCAAATATCTTATGTGCTAGAAATTTAGATTCTGTGTTCAAGAAGGTCAGCACAATTACCAAAGAGATATGCGCACTTTCAATTGTTAGTACTTTAACCAGAACTTAAGAGCCGCTTTGGAATCAACTTTCCTTGTCCCCTTGACCGAAACCGAGTTTTCCGTCGAAGTGAAGAAGGACGATGATCATTTCCGCATTATTAGTTTTCAAGGCTCACGCGGAAAAAATTTTGCTTTGTTTTTTCCCAAAAGCAGACATATATAAATTGATGCCTTTTTCAACGTTTTTTTTTTTCTTCTGCAACTTATATATATGCATATGTGTGCACACAGGAAAAGAAATAAAACATTTCAAATACACGATTTCTATTTTGGTTCACAGTGTTTTTGTTGTGAAGTTGTAGTTCCCTTATGTATCCCTGTACTTCTTTTTTGACAATAATGTTTTTTGAACTTGTCCCTACTCAGGTGGCATGAAAAAAATGAGTGTTTATGAATGAGAAATTTTTATATTATTTAAATTTACAAGTGACTTGTTCCTAATGTGAAAAAAAAATTGTTACAATCGCTTTCAATGTTAGATTTCTACTACATAACAATTAATTTTCTAAAACTAAGTTGGCGTAATGGGACGAATTCGCTACAAGACATTCGCTCCCCAGTCGCCCAACATCAAACATGTCAACAACATCGTCAATCGGCAGAGTTTCACATCCTATGTTAAAAACTCTTTCGGAAACTATTGAACTATGAAATGTAGTAAATGTACCCTATAATATAATAGAGAATAAGCTAAACTTTACTTTCTGATACTCTGCCATATTTTATATATAACTCAAGTGACCACGATAACAAATGTAACAAAATAATTTTAGCAAAAGTTAAAAAAAAAAACCAAACAACAGAAATAAAATATTACATAAAATATGTGTAACAACTGTTAAACTTCTTCAAGAAAATGTCCACAAATGTTGAAAAATTTATCCAAATTTAACAATCAATACAACAACAAATAAGTAAACCACATTCCATCCAGGAGTATCTGGGGGTGTTTCCAAACGCTGAATAGCACAATAGCTGAGTACCGCGCTCCCCAGAAAAAGACCCCTGCCAAAAAGAAGACAAAACGAGGAGGCCAAGTGCGCAAACTACTTCAGCAGATGCGACTGCAAGTAGATTTACTTATTATGCAGGCAAGCACATTTAGCTAATATGAATGATGTCATTACTTGGCAACAACTGGCCAAGCTATTTCGGTCCTACATTTTCGGCAGACATCTGGCAATTATAACAATAGAGGCCGAGGTAAGTAACGAGGATGAGATTATTATTAAAATAATAATTACAGATGCCACAACAATAATCGAGGAGGTTATTGCCGCCAAGATCAAAATAGAGGTAACTCTAACTAAAATCAAACAACAATGTGGTGCGCATTCGAAAAACTCTCAAAACCGTTTAAGTACCAACCAACAACAAATAAAAATATATACATATACATATTTTAAACATTTGTTTAATATTTTATCGTCATCTCGTCTGTCAGTTCTCTTGATTCTGTCTCTCTTCTCTTTCGTTGAGTTCAGACTCAAATCATCTTCGCACTTATAAGCAAAGAGACACACAAAAAAGACAAAACAAAACTAACGGATCTAATTGTAAGCAAGATAATTTTTCACTTTGTCATTACACGCACACAGCCACGATGATTCTACATATATTATTTTATTATATTTTCTTATATAAACTTGCTATTACTATTTTTTTGTTTTTGTTTACTTATTTTTTTTTACCTCGTCGCCAATGTAATAACCCGGTACTTTGATTAAAACACAATAGTTTCAACTCAATTATGCATGTACATTTTCCGCTTCAATGCGGCCGCTTCAATTGTCAAAAGTACACTCAAATTATAGAATTGGAATAGAGAGAGATAAACGAAAGAGAGTAAAGTCACTGTTGGAGCAGCAGCAGATTTAGAATAATATAAATAGAATAAAAGGTAGAACGTACAAATAACATATAAGAGAGTCAAATTGAAGTTATGTTGCAAATGAATGTTCGTAAACAGTGAAGTTAAAATTATCCGTAAACATGATGCGAGCGGTATTAGCTCCACCAGGTCGCTATGACGATCGCGGTGGTCTAAGCTAAGTTTAGTTTACAAAGTTCTGTATAGAAGGGCAGTTTACAAGTTCTGTCTAGAAGGTCAGTCAGTTGAAGCTGAATTCGTTACCTGGAGTTTGGTAAGCACATTGACATTATTCTTCAATGTCTTGGCGATGCAGGTATGAGAGTTTCCCAGGAAGTTTTTCAAAAAAGCGTCGAATACCTCGGGTTTGCTGTTGCTAGGGGAGGTATAAAAACCTCGCTAGAAAAGGTTTAGGCTATTCAGTCTATTAAACCACCAACATCTCTGTACGAGCTAAGGTCATTTTTAGGCTTATCTAGCTATTATAGGTATTTTGTAAAAAACTATGCCGCAATCGCAAGACCGCTACCAGAAATACTTAAGGGAGACAATGGGAAGGTTAGCACCAACCACGCCAGAAAGGTCAAAATCGAACTTACAGCTAAACAGTTGCAAACGTTCGATAGACTCAAAAATATCTTAACATCTGAAGATGTCATGTTAAGATACCCTGATTATAAAAACCCATTCGACGTAACAACAGATGCCTCAGGACACGGCCTGGGAGCAGTATTGTCGCAGGATGGAAGACCCATAACAATGATTTCAAGAACATTGCGGGACAGCAAACCCGATCTAGCGACTAATGAAAGGGAACTCTTGGCAATCGTTTGGGCTTTAAAAACACTTCGAAATTACCTGTACGGAGTTAGAGACTTAAACATTTATACGGACCATTCCAGTCTCAAGAATCGGACATCACTACGGTACATAGCGAAGAATCACTGACCTACGCTATTGATTTAACAGACAAGCCGGTCAATTGTTTTAGGAATCAAATTGTCAACGAAGAATCAGATTTCCCTTCAGTAAGAACATTCATACTTCTTCAGACAAAAACAAGGCATATTATTCAATGGTCTGATAGAAACTCATTAATGCAAACGTTGCAAGATGTGGTAAATGCAGACGTAGTCAACGCAATACACTGCGAACTTCTAGTGCTTGCCGTCGTTCAGCAAAAACTTGTAGAAATGTTCCCAACCACAACTTTTAGGTACTCGAAGTACCTAGTCAGCGATATTCCTGACCAAACGGAATAAAGGGAAATACTAACAACTGAGCATAACAGAGCTCATCAAGCAGCCCAAGAAAATGTTAAGCAAGTGCTTCGCGATTATTTCTTTCCAAATATGAACAGATTAGCAACAGAGATTGCTGCAAATTGCAAAATTTGTTCAGTGGCCAAGTACGATAGACACCCTAGAAAGCACTTATTAGGTGTCACACCCATTCCAGCTTTTGCAGGAGAAATTTTACATGTCGACGTTTTTTCAACAGATAAGAAACTTTTTCTTACATGTCTTGATAAATTTTCCAAGTTTGCTGTAGTACAGCCCATTGCTTCCCGAGCAATTGTTGACATAAAAGCTCTATACTAAATACTCCAATTGATTAACCTCTTTCCAAAATTAAAAACTATCTATTGTGACAACGAACGGTCACTGAACTCTGAGACAATAAAATCATTGTTGTTAAATAATTTCGATATTCATATTGCAAATGCACCTCCACTGCAATGCATTTCGAATGGGCAGGTGGAGAGATTCCATAGAACCCTGACGGAGATTGCAACATGCAAAAAATTAAGTTCTCAAACCAACGAGACGGTTGACGTAATACTACTAGCAACAATACAATATAACAGAACTATCCATTCGGTGACAAACAAGCAGCCGATAGAAATACTTCATACGACAACCGCAGAAATGGAGGCAGTTATTCGAGGAAAACTCGAGAAAACCCAGAACAAACAATTGGAACAGGGGAATAAAAAAAGAACTGACAAAAAATATCAGGTAGGAGACAAGGTATGGGTGAAGTCCAATAAACGATTAGGTAACAAACTGTCCCCGTTATACACGGAAGGTACAGTGGAGGCAAGCCTGGGAACGTCTGTTCTCATAAAAGGGAGGGTGGCCCATAAGGACAACCTTCGATAAAATATTTTTATTATTTTTTAATTTTTAATAGTTCATTTAGAATTAAACTCGTGCAGCCGATACTAATGGCTTTAGTGGTGGCTTCGGTAAAATTGACGGATTACTCAACGGCCAATTGCATACCTGTAATGGACGGAGATGTAACATACTCCGAAGAGACGAGAGTGTTGGTGGAATCGTTTAAACAAGAACATGTGAGAAAAGTAATACTACCAGATATCGATAGGATAAGTACACTAATAGAGACATTAAGAGTACATCAGGGGTAGGTGTGCTAGGAGTGTAAACATACTAGGCACAGGTCTTAAAGCGATTGCGGGCACCCCAGATTTTGATGATTGGGAACAAGTTAAATTTAAACAAAATCAGTTAAGTAAACAAGAAAATAGACAAATTGAAATAAATAGCAAACTTCAAGATAGATTAAATAAGCTCACTAATCCTTTAAATGATATAAGCAAAATCGATGAATTAAATATTGAACACCTATTTGAAACTGTCTTGGCAAAAAAACAGAATGGTCATTTCAGACCTACAAAATTTAATATTAACTATTACACTTGCGAAAGTAAATTTAATAAGCCCCGTAATACTTAACGACCTAGATATTCAGGAAATCAAAAACAAACATCCCAATAACATTAGTGTAACTGATATCTTAGAGGTAGCCAGCATTAAAGCTTTCTAGAATAACGACATCCTACACTTTCTGATAAAATATCCAAATCCAAAATTAGCAGGTAAGAAAATTAATGTTTATCCGATTCAATGAAAAAAAAATAGTTTTAGATTTTGAAAAGGGTAGCATAGTTGCGGACTGTGGCACGGAGTCGTATGCGGTTACTTGGTGTGATGTTGCGGTGAGCACAACATTCTGCAGAAGATCAACAACACCTAATTGCGCACAGAACCTCATATCTGCGACACCGGCGAAATGCGGCACTCGATCCAGCCATCTGGATCCACTGACAGTGGTGGATGATGGGATAATAATTATCAATGATGTCACCGCAACCATCATCAACAAAGACAATCACGCGCAAGTGGTTTCTGGCACATACTTAGCAACATTTGATGACAAAGTGACCATAAATGTTCTTTAACAATTATGGGGCATTGAAGAAGAAACCAATGGTTGCAGCTATTGCCGCTGATTGCGGCGACAGAACACTATATGAAGACCTTATGTATTTAGGCTAAAGAAATGATTTGAAATAAAGCAAGAGAAGATTCTCAATTTGGACACCAATTAAAGCGGACATGCTCGCTTTAGAACAAATGCAATTGACTTTTTATTACACTACCTTCTGCGTCGCCATTGCATTCGTGACGGCAGTTAAAATTTGCTGTAACTGTTCTGGATTCATTTTTATACCCTTGCAGAGGGTATATTAATTTTGGTCAGAAGTTTGCAACGCACAGAGGGAAGCATCTCCGACTATATAAAGTATATATATTCTTGATCAGCATGAATAGCCGAGTCGATATGACCATGTCCATCTGTCCGTCTGTCTGGATCTGTCTTATTGTTCTCCTCCGAGACCATAAGAGCTACAGAGCTGAAATTTTCAGCATAGGCTCCTTTTTGCTGCAGGCATTGTATATCTCGGAATCATCCCTTTTGGACGACTATATCATATAGCTCCCATAGGAACAATCGGCCATGAATAAGGCTTATCCTCAATAACTCTGTTGTTTTTCAAACAATAATTCAATTTGATATTTGTGAGTTTGATATGCTTCTTGATACTTCAATCAAGTTTGATCAGAATCGGACGACTATATCATATAGCTCCCATAGGAACGATCGGTCATAAATAAGGTTTATCCTCAATAACTGTTGTTTTTCAACCGAATGCCACGAAATTTGATATTTATAAGTTTAATATGCTTCTTGATACTTCAACCAAGTTTGATCTGAATCGGACGACTATATCATATACCTACCATAGGACCGATCGGTCATGAATAAGGCTTATCCACAATAACTCTGTTGTTTTTCAACCGAATGCCACGAAATTTGATATTTATGAGTTTAATATGCTTCTTGATACTTTAACCATCTCACTGACTTGAGTTTGATCTGAAACGGACGACTATATCATATAGCTGCCATAGGACCGATCGGTCATGAATAAGGCTTATCCTCAATAACTCTGTTGTTTTTCAACCGAATGCCGCTGAAATTTGATATAGTTGAGAGTTTAATAAACTTCTTAATTTAACTTCAATCCATTTATTTCAGAATTGGTTGGCTATAATCAAATAGCTGCTATTAGGAACTTTTTAGTTTGTATAATTAAAATTTTTGTTCAATTTATACTCAATCTTGCCAATTTAAGATATTCTTTATTATGTTTAATTTAAAATTAAAATTTCATGTGTTAACTTAGATTAGAGAAATTCTGCAAGGCTATACGAACTTCCTTTGTTTTGTTTCAGTCTCCTCTGCCGTCTCAAGCCCGGTGACGTGACTAATTTTGGCTTGTATTTTTGAAAAGAAAATTCTTTCTTTTCTCTCTTTTTTTTTGATCTTGATTTTGTTTTTATAAGAGTTGAAAAACTTTTAAATTTTTCTTTTTAGTTTTTGTTCATTTATTTAGCACTTTGCAGGCTTGGCTAAGTTTGGTTTGTATTTTTGAAAAGAAAATTCTTTCTTTTCTCTTTTCTGTACCCATAGGGTTCAAGGGTATATTAAAGTCGCTAAAATGTATGTAATAGGCAGAAGGAAAATTTTCCGACCCCATAAAGTATATATATTCTTGATCAGCAAGCCGAGTCGATATAGCCATGTCCGTCTCTCCGTCTGTCCTTCTGTATGAACACTTAAATCTCAGAAACTATAAGAGCTAGAGTAACCAAACTTGGTGTCAAGATCTTTTTTGACACGCCCACTTCCGCAACCACAAATTAGAAAAAGCTATAACTAAAGTTCTATTAAACCCATTATAACTCTTTGGCAGCCTCAATTATAATTAATTATTATATAGCTAATATGTACCATCTGACCAAATTTGACCGAAATCGGACAATAAATATCGGAGATATACGTATATATGTTTTGTACTGAAATGCCATGGGCAGCAACAGCTGAAATGTGTGAGCGAGATGCTAGCATGTTGCTTTGTACCGAATGACGCATTAGTTTCGTTCACTGACATGAGTGAGCGAGAAAGCATGAATTTGGTGATTCGGCTTGCTAGGAGAATTTTATAAAAAAATTTATATTCAATTAATGGGGATTTGGAAGGAGTTTGAGTTTGTAACATACATATCTTTTATTGGTACAGGGTATGCTCCAAGTCGGCAGGGACGACTTGCTTTATTCATTTTTTTTTTTGGTGTTGCTGTTGTTTTGATAAGAGTTGAAAAACTTAAAAAATTTATTTTTTTTAACTTTTGTTCATTTATTTAGCACTTTGCAGAATTAAATACTGCTGGGTTAAACTTTTTAGTTTGTTCCTTTAAAATTTTTGTTCAGTTTATACCACTGTTGCGCGCCAATTAAGATATTCTTTATTATATTATTTAAAATTGAAACATTTTCATGTGTTCAACTTAGATTAGTTATTTTTTGCAAGCCACAGTTTTGAGTGCATGGAGTTCTGATTAAGACTAAAACTTAAGCTAAAGACAATTAATATTTTGCCTAGCCCGGAGTGTTTACGTAATTATAACAGTGCTGATCTTGCGGCATGTGCGAGATATCGCATTGCTTCTTCCGCTGCTTCTCCATCGTTATGCAGGGTATAACGTGGGAAGCGCTGATTCAGTGGATGGTTTTACGTTTGGGTTAACTTGTATACGCATGAAATTGTTCTTGTAAGTCTCAAATATCTTATGTGCTAGAAATTTAGATTCTGTGTTCAAGAAGGTCAGCACAATTACCAAAGAGATATGCGCACTTTCAATTGTTAGCACTTTAACCAGAACTTAAGAGCCGCTTTGGAATCAAATTTCCTTGTCCCCTTGACCGAAACCGAGTTTTCCGTCGAAGTGAAGAAGGACGATGATCATTTCCGCATTATTAGTTTTCAAGGCTCACGCGGAAAAAATTTTGCTTCGTTTTTTTTCCAAAAGCAGACATATATAAATTGATGCCTTTTTCAACGTTTTTTTTTTTCTTCTGCAACTTATATATATGCATATGTGTGCACACAGGAAAAGAAATAAAACATTTCAAATACACGATTTCTATTTTGGTTCACAGTGTTTTTGTTGTGAAGTTGTAGTTCCCTTATGTATCCCTGTACTTCTTTTTTGACAATAATGTTTTTGAACTTGTCCCTGCTCAGGTGGCATGAAAAAATGAGTGTTTATGAATGAGAAATTTTTATATTATTTAAATTTACAAGTGACTTGTTCCTAATGTGAAAAAAAAATTGTTACAATCGCTTTCAATGTTAGATTTCTACTACATAACAATTAATTTTCTAAAACTAAGTTGGCGTAATGGGACGAATTCGCTACAAGACATTCGCTCCCCAGTCGCCCAACATCAAACTTGTCAACAACATCGTCAATCGACAGAGTTTCACATCCTATGTTAAAAACTCTTTCGGAAACTATTGAACTATGAAATGTAGTAAATGTACCCTATAATATAATAGATAATAAGCTAAACTTTACTTTCTGATACTCTGCCACATTTTATATATAACTCAAGTGACCACGATAACAAATGTAACAAAATAATTTTAGCAAAAGTTAAAAAAAAAAACTAAACAACAGAAATAAAATATTACATAAAATATGTGTAACAACTGTTAAACTTCTTCAAGAAAATGTCCACAAATGTTGAAAAATTTATCCAAATTTAACAATCAATACAACAACAAATAAGTAAACCACATTCCATCCAGGAGTATCTGGGGGTGTTTCCAAACGCTGAATAGCACAATAGCTGAGTACCGCGCTCCCCAGAAAAAGACCCCTGCCAAAAAGAAGACAAAACGAGGAGGCCAAGTGCGCAAACTACTTCAGCAGATGCGACTGCAAGTAGATTTACTTATTATGCAGGCAAGCACATTTAGCTAATATGAATGATGTCATTACTTGGCAACAACTGGCCAAGCTATTTCGGTCCTACATTTTCGGCAGACAGCTGGCAATTATAACAATAGAGGCCGAGGTAAGTAACGAGGATGAGATTATTATTAAAATAATAATTACAGATGCCACAACAATAATCGAGGAGGTTATTGCCGCCAAGATCAAAATAGAGGTAACTCTAACTAAAATCAAAACAACAATGTGGTGCGCATTCCAAAAACTCTCAAAACCGTTTAAGTACCAACCAACAACAAATAAAAATATATACATATACATATTTTAAACATTTGTTTAATATTTTATCGTCATCTCGTCTGTCAGTTCTCTTGATTCTGTCTCTCTTCTCTTTCGTTGAGTTCAGACTCAAATCATCTTCGCACTTATAAGCAAAGAGACACACAAAAAAGACAAAACAAAACTAACGGATCTAATTGTAAGCAAGATAATTTTTCACTTTGTCATTACACGCACACAGCCACGCTGATTCTACATATATTATTTTATTATATTTTCTTATATAAACTTTTTTATTTTTTTTTTTTTTTTTTTTTTTTTTTTTTTTTTTCTTTGTCGTTGTTATAACCCGGTACTTTGTTTTAAAAATAAAAATTTTTTTTTTCATTTTTGTTTTTATTTTTTCCCTCCTTAGGGGGCCCTCCTATTTTAAAAAAGTACACTCAATTTATAGATTGGAAAGAGAGAGAGAAAAAGGAAGAGGGGGAAAGTCAGTGGGGGGAAAAAGAAGTTTAAGAATAAAAAAAAAAGAAAAAAAGGGAAAAAGGTAAAAAAAAAAAAAAAGGGGGTAAATTTAAGTTTTGGTTGGAAAAGAAATTTTGTAAACATTGAAGTTAAAATTATCCGTAAACATGTTGCGGAGCGGTATTAGCTCCACCAGGTCGCTATGACGATCGCGGTGGTCTAAGCTAAGTTTAGTTTACAAAGTTCTGTATAGAAGGGCAGTTTACAAGTTCTGTCTAGAAGGTCAATCAGTTGAAGCTGATTTCGTTACCTGGAGTTTGGCTGCTAGGATTCGTATTGAACAAAGTGAACCAGCTAGTCTACTAACACCGCGTCCACCTTTGTATTAATTTCGATTTTGTAACCGTTCTGGAAAAATCTCCAGGATTTTTCAGTCACTCTCCCTTCTAGGCGTCGATTGATGCTTAGCATCTTGGTGCTGGTTCCCACACCCCTTCTTTTCTCACGAGCTTGAGCTTCAATACCCTTCTGGTGTTTGCTGCCTGGGTTGTATTACAGGATCGGGGGTTTTAATTTCGGCAGGAACTGAGATTGATTCCTTGTTGGGGACATCCGAGAATTCCTTCTTACCAGGAACCTTTTTAAGGTGGTTTGCATTTCGGATGAGCGTTTTGCCACCCGCACCTACTTGTACTATATTTCCTTCTCTTTTCAAAACTTCATATTCGGTGGTGTCAAAGTTCGGTGTTGGTTTATGGGGAAAAACGACATTCTTGAAAATGTCTGTCTCCTACATTGATATCTATTTCCTTAGCCCTTTCCCTTTTCTTTATTCCCTTTTGTTTATTAATGCGGTCATTAACCCTTTTTACTGACTCTGTAAACTCTCCCACTAGATCTTGTATCCCTGGAATCTTATCCCGAATGACTCGATTGAACATAAGCTCTGTTAGAGTTGTGCCTGTAGTCCAATGAGGAGTTACATTATACATCAATGTGAAAGTTTGAATTTCATCATTAAGATTCTTCTTATTTTGGTGAGCTATCTTAAAACGTTTGACTAGAGCCCTATTCATATTTTTGACCTCACCGTTAGCCTGCGGCCAACAAGGAGGAGTTGTAATTTATACGATGTCGTAGGATATACAGTAATTTCTGAATTCAGCACTTACATATTGCTGGTGTTTATCGGTTCGTAACTCTTTTGGAAAATCCAGTCTACTGAAAATTTCTCCACACGCCCCAATAAGTGATTCTCATGTAATAGATCGAAGTAATTTAAACTCCATATATGAGTAATAATCTATTAACACTAAGATATATTCATTGTTGGGAGGTGGCCCTAATAGATCTGTAGCGACCGAAATCCATGGCCCGCTCGGAAATTCTGTTCTCTTCATTGGCGGTGGATTCGTAGCTTGGGATACCACAATACAATCAAAACAGTCCTTTACAAATTTCTCGGTATCTCTGTCAATTTGGGGTCACCGTACTTTAGATCTCAGTCTTCGCTTATTGACTGATTCACCCGGATGCCCTACGTGAGAGTGGTGCAAAATAATTCGAAAAACTCTCAAAACCGTTTAAGTACCAACCAACAATAAATAAAATACCTTGAATAAATTGCAATCTCAATGTTTTTGTAAAATTTATGAATTATGCAATAAAAACAAACTTGACATATTTAACTGATACTGGTGCTGATATTTCAATTCTTAAAATTAATTCCGATCACTTTTATACAATTTTTGAAAATAAAACTATAAATGTTCAAGAAATAGGCCATGGAGTAATAAAATTTCAAAGCACTACGCTAATTGATCTACAATTCAAATAATACACAATTTCACATGCATTCAACATAGTAGATAGATTTATATATGTATGTAGTATTATTATTATTACCGGTTTCTTTATTGGCAATAATGTTAGTGATACAATTTAATATAATGGCCAATAAAGTGAGTTTTAAAAAGAACTAATCGCAGCTCTGATTCTATACGTCTTCGCTTCTTTTTTGTCGAAAAGTTAAGTGTCAAATGTGACCAACTTTTTTAGTATATCCGGCTGCCTTAGCACTACAAACTGGCCTTAGAAACGACGACCGCTTCTGGTTCTCTTTACTCCCATCAGTAACTCATTGCTAGTTCCTACATTCGGCCCTCCTGACGTTTCATTCGACTCGAATGAAGGTCCTCAAGGTTTCATGAACTCGGCCACCGTGGTTGTTTTACTTGGCCCTTCCGTAGCTTCGATTTTTTCAACCTCATATTTTCCATGTTTCTGTATCGCTACTAACTTGTACGGCCCCAAATATTTTCCTTTGAACTTAAGACCTACTCCATACTGTGTCCGCTTTATAGCTACTAAATCGTTAACTCTATATTTCCTTCCTATCTTTCGTTTAGCATCATAGGACTTTCTATTTTCCTCCTGTAAGACTTTAATTTTTTCAATCGCCCTATCTCGTATCTCCTATCGTTCCTCATTTAACTTGTCAACCATGGATTCTAATATTCGCTCTCTTAGCGCTGCAACTTCCGGAACTCTCATATCTAAACCTGTCAGTATCTTAAACGAACTCATTTTTATGCTTCTTGTTGCACCTTTCCTACTTGCTTATACCAGGTTGCTGGAGTTTCCAAACTCAACTTGGTTAACATAGGTACAATGATCTTGTGCATTCTTTCGACCTGGCCGTTTCCACGCGCAACACCAGTTGTAATTAATAAATGTTGTATGTTATTCTCCTTACAATATTGTTCAAACACATTTGATGTAAACGCCGTTCCCCTATCAGTCACTACTCGCACTGGGTTACCGAAAATACTCGCTTGTTTTTCCAAATGTCTTACGACTTCTTCTGCCCCGGTACTGCGTATAGGATATAACCACACGAACTTACTAAAACCATCGACAACTACTAACAAATGATTGTACCTCTTCTTAGTAAGGTCCATCGGCCCTACATGATCAATGTGATATGTAACTAGAAGCTGATCTCCCTTAATCGCTGTCAGATATCCTTCTTTTTTCCCCAATTTCGCATTTGTTATAATACACTGCACACAACTCTCAACTAATCGAGTTACTTTACCTTTCAATTTGGGAATAAAGTACAATTTTTCGACCAATTACTGGGTTTTCTTTGCTGAGAAATGTCCTTGTTTATGGGCTAGTAGGATAATTTAATTTTCCATCTCCTCGGGTACTACGATCAACTGCTTATTGGCATCTTTGAACAAGACCTGATTCAAAATATAAAAATCCTCATACTCGCCCCTTTCAACTAAACTTCTTATAGCTTTTGTCCACGCCTCCACCAATTGAGCTTCCTTCAGACGATGAATAACACTATCTGTTATTGAATAACAAGCAACCCGACTCAAAGCATCTACATGTCTCATCTTCGATCCTGACCGGTGTTCTAAACGAAAACTAAAATCCTGCAAAAACATGGCCCACCGGGCTACTCTCAAGGGAATTTCCTGTTTTGGTCATAGTAAAAACATTACAGTCTGTGACATAGTGAAATGCAAGCCCAGAATGTATACTCGCCACTTCTTCAGAGCCTCAATTGTGGCTTTAACTTCTAGCTCATATGAATGATAATTCTGTTCACATGCCTTCGTTTTGCGACTCATGTACTGATTCGGATAGAATCGATTATCCTCCGTGTCTTTCTGCATTAGAACAGTCCCGTAACCATATTTCGACGCGTCAGAATGGACTTCTGTTTGCGCTTTTGGATTATATAACGTCAACACAGACTCACTAGTTAAGGACGCCTTCAATTGTTCAAATGATACCTCCTCGACCTCGCTGAACACAAATTTAGTATCTTTCTTTAACATGTCGGAAAGTGGCTTTGCCATTAAAGTATATGTCTCAATGAATTCTCGGAAATACGATGTCAAACCGAGAAACCTTTGCACTGCTTTCTTATCACGCGGTCTGGGAAACTTGTGTACTGCTGAAACTTTCTCCTCACTTGGTTTTATCACCCCTTCACTAATCACGTATCCTAGAAAATTGACTTGATTTTGTAGAAACTGACACATTTCCCAGTTTAGGTGTAATCCGTTCTTCTCCGCTACTCCCAAAACCAATTTCATTCTTGACATTCCCTCTTATATGTCCTTACTTGGAATGATTATATCATCCATATATACGATCGCTATACCTTCCCTGAATTAGCTCCTGCATTGCTGCCATCATAAATCTCGTAAAGAGAACTGGAGAGTTTGAGATACCAAGGGTACATATAAGAACTCATACTGCCCTTTCTGGGTAACAAACGCAGTGAACTTTTGCGAACTTGCTTCTACTGGTACATGCAAATATCCATTTTTTAAGTCCAGTGTAGTAAAAATTTTTTCTCCTTGCAATTGGTCAATAACACTGTTGTAAAGAATAGATATTGCATTTATAATAAAGGGAGCATGTCCGCTTTAATTGGTGTTCAGATTGAGAATCTTCTCTTCTTTATTTCAAATCATTCCTTTAGCCTAAATACATAAGGTCTTCATATAGAGTTCTGGCGCTGCAAGCAGCGGCAGAACGGGAGTATATAGCATGCCATAAGTATTTGTATATATTGCTAAATATGTATATATGTGCAGAAGGCATATACATGCGCTTGGTACCGAATGGTCAAAACGTCGTAGTGCTTACGCTGCAGTTCTCACGCTGCGGGCCAGTCCACATATGAGTGGCCAATCATATTGCGGCACTTGACGGCGGTTATATTATGTAAACAAAGGGACAACCTGTCTCTATGTTTATGCGCTTGATACTCTATTATTAAATTTGGGCATATGACCACTTTACATATTGTATACACTACAATACGGTGGGCATATGATTGTTTGGCATATAACATACTACACTGTCCATCAATACTATCGGAAAATTATCACGAATTATCTTTTCATTCAATTTTCGATAATCGCAGCACAACCTCTTAGCCCCATTTGACTTTGCTACCAACACTGTAGGTGATGCATACACTGATGTACTATCCTTAATAATTCCTTCCTTAAGCCATTCCTGTATCTGATTATCTATGATCTCCTGGTCACAGTAGGCCAACCGCCTTGGGTGTTGGTATACCGGAATATCATCTTTCAAAATAATTTTCATTTCGATTTTCGCATCACGATTCCGTTTTGGCTTATATCCCTGCACTATCATTTCGATCTCATTTGCCTGTTTCAGACTTAAATGGGTCAATGCTAAGCTGACTTCCTTCTTTCCTTCAAAAACTGTGCAGACATCTTGAAATTGTTTTATCCAATCCTCAACAGATTCAGTAGTCTCTCCTACTAACTTTTGTTCATTGCTAATCAGGAACTGAGTGCCATTTTTTGTTACCTTCATGTCAACACTGCCAAGAATCCTTCTTCCTAAAATAGTGTCAAACCCCATGTCCTCATCGGGGAATTACATGAAATTCAACTACTACCTTAATTTTGTCGATGACCACCATTATTGAGAAACTACCAAACGTTAAAATTTTCGCATCTCCTATTCTAACCAAACACTTTCTAGGACCTGTTAATTGTTTAAATCCTAGCATTCAAAAAATACTTCGACGAATTAAGCATAGATCTGCTGCTGTATCAATGGGCCCTTTAAATTCAATGTTCTCATAGCTAACCTTCTTTAGTTCTAATCCAGACGGAGTGAACGTACTCGAATAACCTTCAACTTTATCCCGTTGAACAACATTTGCTTGCTTCTCTCGTTTCACCTGTGGTTCGATACTACATTGAGCTGCACGATGACGTGGCTGCCCACACTTGAAACACTTTCTATCAAACTTAGGACAGTCCTTTCCCAAATGAGATGAATCTCCGCAACCGAAACATTTTCTCTCTCGCGCCTGTACCGCCTGTGCTTCACCTGAACCATATACATTACTTTCAAATCTGCTTGTTGCCTTATATGAATCGCGTACCTTCTTATAGACTTCAATTTGAAACTTTAACTCTGAAATCGTGCGAGCCTGGAATAACATCATTTTGTTAGTTCTTGTATCCGGAATACCTTTAACGAAGTACTCTATCAGACTCTCCTCATCTACGTATACCGCCTTAGCAATTTCCATCAATGCGTAAAAAAATATTCATTTAGTGTTTCGCCTTTCTTCTGTTGGCGCTGATTTAACTTGTTATGAACTGCAGCTGAAGATATTTTTACACTAAACTCAGCACGAAGAGCTGTTTTCAAAGAACTCCAGTCTTTTATGTTCCTCTGATTCCTAATGAAAGATTTTGCCGCCCCACACAATAACGGTTTTCCATAGACGAATAACTGCAATTCATTCCACTGTACTGTGGTTGCACAATCCATTGAGCAATGTTAGGAATATCTGAACCTGAATACTGCGACACACTATCCTCTACGTCTTTCAAAGTAAACCATGATCTCTCTGGTCTAGCTACGTTTCCTGCTACCTCTTCTACTCCACCGTTTGCTGTTGCTACTGACTGATCATCTGATTCCTCATCTTCCTCCTGCAAACCATAATGGGTGAGTAACCTATTCTGCAAATCTCGTTTCCGGCCAGTTGTAATGAGCCCTAGTTCGCCTAATTTTGATCGCAAAGCAGCTACGTTTAGAGCCAGAATATCTGCGAGCTCCATCTCGATTACAATGACTTAATATTACACAGAAATCTTCTTATGCTATGTTAGTACTATTATCTAGTTTTAACAATTGTTCTTGTTTTCTGTAGATCTCAATATTTACGATTTTCCCGTCTTCCGCTGGTCCCACGTCGCTCTGCTTTGTTGTCGTCTTCGATGTTAATCCGCCTCACTGCCAAGATCCTTGAGAAATCTGCTTCCAGCAACAATATCGAACTTTCTCGCCAACCTCAGAGTCGTTGCCAAGTGCCTCTTAAACCTCCACCACCAGATGTTGTCCACCGCCGCCACCAACGCAGTTCACTCCTAGAACTCAACGTCAGTTTCTGCAAAATTCCAGTTTCAATGCGCCCAACCCTGGCTATCCACTGTACGCTTCTCCAGCAGTTAACACAGTCGAAATGTTGTTACCACCAACACTGATAAACTACTGTACACTTCTCCAGCAATTTACACAGCCTCCGTTGGGGTAGCTTTTTATCGATTTCGCAACCTTGAATCAATTTTTGCAACCGGAGTCGTCGTTGCCACAATCCTCTCTAGCGCCGTACTCTTCTCCAGCGCTCTATATTGTGCACTTCGATCCGTTCCTGCCTTGCCTTTTGATTGCTGGTGTATCCTAATGGTATCTTCTTCGATCACACCTCTCACCTGTTCTGTATTGTGCTGCGAAAATTCCAGAATTACCTTTTCT
>JAECWJ010000009.1:0-38261 GCA_018150375.1 Drosophila sturtevanti | reverse complement strand
GTCAAGTTCAATTTATAAACGTTATAAATTTTATTAGTGTACCGCACCCTTTTAACTTTAAATATAGTTGAAACGCAGCAGCCACGGGCAGTTGCGATTGCTTCATACAGAGAACAAAACTTTTCTAATGCATCAGAGGGCCACAGCGCCGATCTGCCTGCATTAGAAGTCGGTAGAGCAAAGTCGCTCGTGCCGACGTAAAGAGATGAAAACATAAAGAAGAGCGCGAGAGCAAGTACCAGGTGCTGGTGTGTGCCCACGGCTCTCTTATCAGATAATGTAAAATACATAAGTCTTAACTTAAGTAAATTCATTACTGCTGGCGCGAACAGAGATTTTAATCTCCCAGATATTTCATGGGTTCCTGATGCATCGTCCATGATGCTCCCCTCCTTGTCACATTGCTTCGTTGATGGTCTTTTTGGCTTATCCCTAAGCCAGATAAAGCTTGTGCGTAATTCACATGAGAAATTAACTGATTGATATCAGATCTAAGGTCAAATATCTCATATTTGTATTGGATTCTTCCAGAAGACAAATTTCATCCTATATTAAATGTAGCTACTGACCCTTCATTTTAAGAACCAATTTTTTGTGCTAATTCGGTCTCAAAGATTCGCTGTTTTCGGATGGATACCGCTATTCAATACTTTTATAATGTGCTTGACTCGTTTGTTATAGTTTGTATTTCTCTCGTGAAATCGGTTCGGTCTAACAGACCGTCCTGGTTCACTCGGGAGTTGTCTAACTTACGAAACATCAAATCGAGACATTATAAGAAGTATAAAAAAGCAGGTCGCCCGTCTGATTTTTATCTGTATTCTGTTGCCCGTTCGAACTTCATGGTTCTTAACACCAAATGCAATAACGATTATCTTCGGCGGTGCAAACTTCAGTTTTCGCATGATCCTAAGCCGTTTTTTAACTTTGTCAATACTAAACGTAAGACATCCATAATCCCATCCTGTTAAAGTTTTAAAAATAATATAGCTGACACTGATCAGGCCATTGCCGATTTGTTTGCTGATTTTTTCAAAACAAACTATTCCTCATCGGAATATAGTGGGGACCTTCCGTATCCTTATGAGTTGAACAGGTCTAATGGTATTTTTTAATCCTTTCTTCGATGAAAGTACGCTTCTTAGCGTGCTTAAGTTAATTAAACCTGTGTACTCACCGGGGCCTGACGGCATTCCTGGGTGTGTACTAAGATTTTGTGCTGATGCTTTATGCAAGCCTATTCATAAGTTATTCTCCTTGTCTGTTGAAACGTCCTCTTTCCCAATTATGTGGAATGAATCTTTTATCATTCCTCTACACAAAAATGGTAATAAGTCCAATGTGTCAAATTATAAGGGTATTTCCAAATTGTCCGCGATTCCAAAAGCTTTTGAGAAAATAATAACTTCTCAATTGCAACATTTCTGTACATCTATAGTTTCACCCACACAGCATAGTTTTGTGAAACGTAGATCTACGACCACTAACCTTTTAGAATTTTACATCTTAGTCAAAACGCATCAATGTGATATCCGGGGAGCCTCATGGGAGTCATCTAGGTCCGTTGCTTTTTACCCTCTTTATCAACGATCTTCCCTCCGTCATGCTACATTCTCGAGTGCTAATGTGTGCTGACGATGTTAAGCTATGCCTTAATTTCAAAGATATGGTTTCGCCCAGTCGATCACAGGCTGACCTTAACAATTTTCAGTGTTGGTGTCAACGTAATCGTTTGAATTTAAATACTGCAAAGGTTATGACATTTAATAGAAACTGTTCTCAACTCATATCCTATTTTCTAAATAATTCTCCATTAGAACGTCTATGGACCATAAATTGACTTTCAACTCCCATGTTTCCACAATTGTTAGCAAAGCAATGGGTGTTCTCGGATTTATAAAGAGATGGTCAAAAGAATTTGACGATCCTTATACTACAAAAATCCTCTTTACCTCTTTGGTTCGCCCCATTTTGGAATACGGATCTTGTGTTTGGTCACCTCAATATGAGTCACACCAAATGAGAATTAAATCTGTGCAACAGCAGTTTTTACTATTTGCTCTTCGTGGTCTGAATTAGGATCACAACGTCAAGCTTCCCTCGTACACAAGTAGGCTTCTTTTGATTAACCTCCCATCCTTTACTAACCGTAGAATAATGCTTGGTGTAGTTTTTATGCACAAGCTCCTAAATGGTGATGTAGACTCGCCTAATCTATTGACCCAAGTAGAATTCTCTGTACCTTTCAGGCCTACTAGAAACTATCTTCCTTTATTCCTTAAACGCTGTACTTCTAACTTTTCTTTGCATGAACCCCTTCGAGTCCCCTGTTCTGATTACAATCGTCTTTACCGACTGATTAGTTCAGAGATTTCTCTTCCCAGTCTAAAAGCGTATATTCTTTCCTATCTAGCCCGTTTTCGTTTACTTGTCTGTTTGTTTGTGTTCCCCGCGACGCGTGCCGTACGTTATGCGGCTTGCGCCGCTTGGTCGGTTGGGCGAAAGAGTGGCAAATTTTGCATCCGTTGGGATGCGCGCGAAAAAAAAAAAAAGTTAACGAAGTCCACAAGAGTAGGATGGCAAATTGATATTGCGATCCCAGTTCAGACCAGGAAGGGCAAAGAGCAGGCACTGCTTTTGGACAGATTCAATTCAAGATTCACACTCAAGGATAGGATGGACCAATAAGGTAAAGATAATTTTGGTTGAATATGGGTCATTAAATTCCTTTGACCATCTTTTTACAAACCCAAGATCTTCCATAGCTTTGCAGACAGCAGTAGAAATATAAGATTTAAAAGATAACTTTCGGTCCATAGGGATACCCAAGTCATTTATCTCATCGAGACGTTTTTAAACACTATTATTAAGAAAATAGGTTACAATCTGTGGAGTATTTCTGAAGAAAGTTAAAACACTTCATTTAGAAGTGTTGAGGTTGTTGAAACGGAGAGGCAATGTCCTTAAAACTAAGACAAACCTTAACGTCGTCCGCATACATAAAGACACGAAAGTGATTTATGACTGAGAGAAGATCGTTTATGAATAAAGTTAAAAGTAAAACTCCCAGATGACTGCCCTGAGGCACTCCCGATTAGTGTAATGGGAATCCCAGAAAGTTCTGTTATTTGCGCACGTAGCAAAGAGTAAAGAGTATTGATTAAGCATTGATTTGCCAAACAATGGAAATTTCTTAAGAGGGTTTTCGTTGGATTATTTCTCACAATTTTCGGCGTGGATTAAACTTTGAACTTAGTACTTTAGAGGGCGAGAAAGCAGCAACAAAAATGAGAATTTATCGCTGTTTGCAGAATTTAATCTTGATAGTAGTTTATTCGATGACGAATTCCGTGAAAGTTATCCCAAATTGATCGTTGTGCGTCACTACATCGATTGTGTGCGTGAACTGATAGTGTAAGGTCGACATATGACATATCTTGAGATAGAGACATCCATGCATATTGTTTCACTTCAATACATTTCATTTTAAATAAATTTTTAGTTGTTAAAAATGTTTGTTCCCGTTTCATATCCCAAACCTCATCAATCACTCAAAAAAAGGCTCGCCTGGATTCCAGTAAGAAAATGATTAAAAATTCGAATTTCGTTCCCTCGCATCAAAAGAAAATTTCGTGGTCAACGATTTAGAAGCGGCAAAAAAACAGTTGAAGAGTTTAAAAACAACGTACGTTATAGTGGTGTCTCAAGAGGAATGAAAATACTGCTATGATCGATGTTTCAAACGAAAGCAAGTTTATTGATCAACATGGGGAATATTTTCAAAAACAATAAAGGCATTTTCATTTAATAATTGTTGTTTTTATTTGCTTTTCCAAAACAGAAATAGGTGCCTTCGTATTGTTTCAGGTATGGTTTACAATCTTTTGTAAGAAACTATTATACCCTTGCAGAGGGTATATTAAAATCGAACAGATATTTGTAACGCATAGAAATAAACGTTTCCGACCCCATAAAATACATATATTCGTAATTAGCATCAATAGCCGAGTCGATATGACCACGTCCGTCTGAACGTCTGTTTCTTCGCAGCTTTTCAAATTTAAATGTTGAGTTACGTTACTACACGTCATATCACTCTGTTCATTGCTCATTTATCTAAATCAAGTTTGAGAATTCTGCGGATCAGACAATATCAATATAAAATATCAAAGAAGCTAACTTCGGCCTTGCCGAAGTTTGTATACCCTTGCACATTAATTGATTACTTTCCCCGTCATATCGGATTCAAAATTTTTTAAAAATTGGAAATATATAATTTAAAAAATTTAAAGTAAAAGTAATCTCTGGTTGAGATATCTTAAAAAACAAAAAAATTTTTTTTTCATAAGAACTGTTTTGAACAACTCAAATTTTGACCGAGGTACATCTGATCTTTCCTATTTTTCTATACCTCATAGTTGTCCGATCCGACCAATCTTTAAACTTGATTTGCTTGCATGATCAATGAACAGAACAATATGACTTGTTCACGTAGCTCAAAATTTAAGTTCGATTTAGTATGAAGAAACAGACAGACAGACAGACGGACATGGTCATATCGACTCGGCTATTGATGCTCATCAAGAATATATATACGAAACGATTATTTCTACGCGTTACAAACATCTGACCAATTTTATTACACCCTCTGCAAGGGTATAAAAAATAAGAAAGATCAGAGATCAAAATTGGTTTTGTTCAAAACAATTATTGTGTTTCTTTTTTGGTGTACAGATGATAATTATACTTTTACACCATACCAGTGAGATTCAATCAGATTGGATAACAAATACCGACATACCTGGTAGTTCAAATTCCCTTATGTTGTTGTTTTTTGCTTCAAATATTTTTCAAATTTTTTATTTACAATATTTTTAAAATCCCTTAGGACCGATATGACGTAGAAAATAATTAATGAAACTCCAAGGGTAAAAGTTAGCTTCTTTGATTTTTTTTTTAATATATCTCCATATGTTTCCAATACACTTCAAGTTCGATTTTGCAAATAAATTACCCTTACCCATTTTAATCTTTTAAATAATATCCTACCGAGTATTCCGAAAGTAATTTTTTATAGATTTTTATCAAATATACATTATAATGCTATGTATTGATTATTAGAAAATATGTTTTTTAGTTTAGAGACATAATAAATATATGGAAATAGAAAACTCAAAACAGCAAAATTAATCTATGTTAAAATTTGTGGTTCTATTAATCACAATATCGTATGTCACCGAAACTTTTTTAAGTTCCCCATGTTGATTCGGTCTTAATATGGTAAAACGCTATAAAAGCGGCAACAGGCAAATTGGAAATGGCACGCAAAATCTTTCGCAACAAAGATTGTTAGAATAGCTTATTAAAAGGCCATAAAGCAAGCGAATGCGAAACAAATGACAAAAACGAAAAAAAAAATCATTTTTGCTGAGCCATATAAGAGAGAGATGTTGCCAGAATATATTTGGTCCAACCGTATACCGTCAGAAAAGAAAAGACGAAATTAGGAAATGGCATATTCGGCTAGGACATGTGCTGCGAACGTGCTTATTTAAATGTTGGTTTAATCTTTATATTTTTTCAGCATATTCTATAGCCAATAGGATGGCGAAAGCATCTGCAGCAAAGGTAAAGCAAAAGGAATTTAGTAGCCTTCAATCAACCAGATGTTTTTAATCTTTAATTATTGCGTATGATTCGCATTCCGACTCTTAAGCGTCAGTAAATAGGAAAGTGTGATTTTAGAAGCTGTTATCATCTTTCTTAGATCACAAAAAATTTAAATTATGTTTAGTGTGCAAGGAGGATTCCCGCTGTTAGTTTCTAGAAGTGTAGAAAAAAGTTGGTGTTAATGGAACGATATAGGTTTAGGCACCTCAAGATTGAGGGCAGTTTCCTTGGCTTTCTTTTGCTTTTTAGACCATTTTTTATACCCTGTACCCATAGGGTACAAGATATATTAAAGTCGCTAAAATGTATGTAACAGGCAGAAGGAAAATTTTCCGACCCCATAAAGTATATATATTCTTCGATCAGCATCAACAGCCGAGTCGATATGGCCATGTCTGTCTATCCATCCGTCCGTCCGTATGAACATCAAGATCTCAGAGACTATAAGAGCTAGAGCAACCAAACTTGGTGTCAACATCCGTCTAGTGCCTAGATCAAGTTTGTTTGAAATTTTTGCCACGCCCACTTCTGCCCCGCAAATTAGAAAAACTATAACTAGAGTTCTATTAAAGCTATCATATTTCTTTTTGGCTGACTCAATTATATAGCCAATATGGACCATCTGACCGAATTTGAACAATTCACAATTCACCGAAATCAGATAATTAATATCGCAGATATACGTAAATATGTTTTGTACTGAAATGCCATGAGCAGCAGCAACTGAAATGTGTGAGCGAGATAGCATGCGTTCACTGATATGAGTGAGCAAGAAAGCATGCATTTGCTGATTCGGCTTGTTAAGAGAATTTTATGGAAAATTTTATTCAATTAATGACGATTGCGAAGGAGTCTGTTTAAATGAAATATCCTTTTTTGGTACAGGGTATTTTTCAAGTCGGCAAGGACGACTTGCTTACTTTATTTTTATACCCTTGCAGAGGGTATATTAATTTTGGTCAGAAGTTTGCAACGCATAGAAGGAAGCATCTCCGACTATATAAAGTATATATATTCTTGATCAGCATGAATAGCCGAGTCGATATGACCATGTCCGTCTGTCCGTCTGTCCGTCTGTCCGTCTGACCGTCTGTCCGTCTGTCTGGATCAACAGCTTCTCCTCCGAGACCATAAGAGCTACAGAGCTGAGATTACAGCATAGGCTCCTTTTTGCTGCAGGCATTGTATATCTCGGAATCATCCCGATCGGACGACTATATCATATAGCTCCCATAGGACCGATCGGTCATGAATAAGGCTTATCCTCAATAACTCCGTTGTTTTTTAACCGAATGCCATGAATTTTGATATTTGTGAGTTTAATATACTTCTTGATACTTGAACCAAGTTTGATCAGAATCGGTTGGCTATATTATATAGCTCCCATAGGACCGATCGGTCATGAATAAGGTTTATCCTCAATAACTCTGTTGTTTTTCAACCGAATGCCACGAAATTTGATATTTGTGAGTTTAATATACTTCTTAATACTGTATGAAAAATTTTTTTTCTCAAAATTTTGAATTTGTAAATTTGGTATGTTTAATTTACAATAATGCTTCCGGTGAATTATATAGAGAAAATCTGCAAGGGTATACGAACTTCGGCACGGCCGAAGTTAGTCCATCTTTCTAGTTTTTATTAGTTTCATTCACTTGGTTATTGTTACGAAATAGTAATTTAGAAAGATTGCGAGACTGTGCTTCATTCGAAGAAGACCGGTCCCAACGGCTGCTCTAAATTGCCCTGATGATTGCCCTGAGATGCTTCCGAAGTCACATGAATGGACCTGTGACGACTTGAAAAGAACCTTTTGAGTACGTTTTGTCAGATATTCTCTAACCCAACAAAGTAAAGGGCTTAGAAAGCTAATATTATATATTTTAAGAAGATATAGCGCATAATTAACATAATTAACAATCAAATGCCTTACTGAAATAATACAGTTGAGAAGTAATTATTTTTGCAAAAGCTTTAGGAATGGCAGACAGTTTTGAGATACCCCTATAATTCGTTGCTTCGGATTTCTTACCATGCATGGTCATTCATGGCCATGAAGGATTTCTTTCAAATAGATGGAAAAGTGGAGGAATTAACGAACAATAGAAATAGTTTTAGATTTGACTTATATAAAGCCTTTGCGCGAAATCTGAGTTCACGGCCTGGTATCCCATCGGGACCAAGAGAGTACTAAATTAAGCATGCTAAGAAGCGAGATTTCATCAATCAACGAACTACAGATGCAATTAGCCTATTTTAACTGGTACGGATACGGAAGATTCGCTCGATATTCCGTTGGTGAATAAGTTGTTTTAAAAAAATAAGCGATTGCTTGATCAGTGTCCTCTGCATTATGGTATGGAGGGATGTGGGTTACTTTTAGAATTGACAAAGTTATAGATAGAAAATTCACATTTGCAACTGAAGATAATTCTTGTAGTTTTGCGTGTGAAATTCGAAATCAACTTGAACTTTTCATAATATTTGTATATCACATTCTTTAAGTTAGATAACTTACGAGCAAAGTCAGGGCATAGGACTTCAACCCTAAGAAGCGAATCAAGAGTATTATAAAACATAGAAAAAGCTAGGTCTATGTCTGAACAATTATATGTATAAAGGAGACCAATCTGTTGAAATAAAAAGCTCATTTAGTTTAGGAGAGTCTTTGTAATGGGACCAATAATTGGTACTCGAAAAGGTAGATCAATAGTCAATTCTAAAGTGGGAAGAAATTTGTCTTCTACCAGTTCTATAAAAATATCCAAAGATCTTTTATTATTATTACGGACAGGGTTTATCTGGCCTAAGAATAATTAAAAAAGGCCATCAATAAAAAATGTGGCGTAGAAGGAAACAACAAAAGAGGCTTATCTGAAGGGGACAGACAGAATCTACTGACAATCAAAAATTAAAATATTTAAATCAAATACTCTGGAATAACTAATTAATTCATAAACAGTATAGGAAGCTTAGATTTACATAAGTCTTCTTACATTCTAATAGGCCAGACAAAGGGACGAAATTACGTTTCCGGAGCGCAATCGGATGCTGACCGTCCGGAAGAAGTGGAAGTGGGGGTGATGGAAAGCAGTCAATCACCGATATTTTGTTGGCATGAACTTTTGTCTAAATGAACGCTAAGACATCATCCGCCGAATGTTCGCGATCAAGCATGGACACAAATATGCATGTGTTCCTTCGAAGGAACAGTTGTTAGATACGGAAGCTTCGTTCGATGACCACATGATCTATTTTCCCGAAGCGACCGAAGTGCTTCGTGCTTCGTGGATCACGCACACAGTCGATTGTTGCCGATGTTTCGTTTCCAGTTTATTATTATTCCAGGTTATTTCGATGTTATGTGGCACAACGACGGATAGTGAATGACCTTCACAGTATTCGACAGCAAACCAACTACTACCACGATTTAATTCTGCAAACCAGGAATGAATTGTCGTTTTTGATGGTGTTTTCTCGCCATTAAAGAAAAACATTTTTGTGCAAGAAAATGACTTTCTTCGCGGCAAAAAGGGTGACCAGCATGGGAGAGGGAGATTATTTTCCACCTGGCGGATGACAGTCACACTTGCCCCACGATAATCGATTTCCTTGAAAAACGCCGTTAAAGTTTAGTTTCTATACTTGCTTTATATATTCGCGTTCCTAACCGCTCATTTTCTACAAAAGTAAAATTTATTTACACATACTAAACACTCATCTTAAGTGTTACCGCGAGAGATAATTAATAAAGTGAAGTTATAATTCCACTACTAATTAATTCAATTACTAATTTTACTTGGGACTGGCAACCTCCGTTGAGAAGACTCCTTATATATCATGTAATCGGCCACATTTTCAGACTTTAATTCTTTGGTTTTGCTATTGTATTGTAAATTCCGGTTTCTAAAACAAATATTGATATTAATCGTGTTGAATAACAGCCGAAGAAGAGATAAGTGCAAGAGCACAAGGAATGCACGTCTATCCATAAAAAAGTAAAGACGTGTAAATGTGTTCAGTTATACCAAGATCAACTGCAGCTGATAAAAAATCGTTTGCGCCTAATCAAGAATTCTATGGCGCCATGTAAAGAAATCTAATATGCTAAAGAATTTTCTATTTTGCTAATGACCGGCAATGATCAAGATCCTGTCGACGAATCGAGCGTATTGACGGCAGTTTCTCCAAATTTGTGTAATTGTCGCGGCAAAGTTGTTTACCTCTTCCTAACTATAATGGTTCGCGATAATCCATAGTTATACTCGAAGTCTTCACTTTTTGGCGACTGGAGATCAAAACTCAGTCGGTGATACTGGCGATAGAAAAGTTGGCTGTTTATTCTACGGTTTGCAAGCTCAATATATCATCGGACATTATGTTCTAGCCCTAGCACAGACTAAGACTAGGGTAATGCACTACCACACGTAATGCAATGCGCCAATTTGCCAGAATCTGTGCGGCATATCAACTTTATGTCATAAGTTTTTAGTTATTTCTATATTTCTATAATTTTATATATATTTATAAGTCGCATTTTGGAACTGGTTCTCTTTTAGCATCTCTACTGCGCACCACTGATTAGTCTCGCACATACATGCACACACCTGATCAACGTTTCGCACGCATACATACAAGCAGAAGCGACGCATACCGACTTACTGTCGCCAGAACTACGCATGCGTCTATGCATTTAGTTTTTGGATGCAACTGTACTCACAATAGAAATAGAGACTGCATAGCAAGGCGCCGACAGTAAGTGCCGTGATGGAAAATTACTGACATAGCATAAGGACACAAGCTTATACAGCATAACGGCACGCGCCACAAAGCTGTTGAACAGAGTGAAAGTGAATAAGGACATGTACGAGTGCTTCTAAAAAAAATTAAACTAAAATACCAGCTATGGATTACGCAGACACAAAGTGGTCAATTGGAGATTAAAAGACATAAAAATATAAAATATTTTTTCAATGTTCTCTCCTCTTTTGAGTTTTGCCGGTGTAGTGATCAGACACAAAAATTAATGATTAATAGAACGATATACATATATATACGAAATCGAGATTACCCTTTTAATTTTATTTAGTCGCACAGTCTCGGTTATGATTCTACTCTCAATCTCCCTACAGTTTCTCCTGTTTTAAGATACTAAGTATAATTACTTCCGAGCATGCATGGTAGACAGGGTATTTAATCCATCGTCCGTGAGGATGCGCTAAGTGGAATTATACCCTTCAGAGTGGTATTTGTTCTGAAGTGTTTTTCTTAGAACTAATCTCCGGCTAAACCCTAATTAGTTTGCTGGGTGGAGTAAAAATGTTGTACTCTATTCTACTAGCTACTTCAATATACCGCCCAGCAAAGAAAATGAGTACAGCATTTTTAAGAATACTTTACTGCTGTACAGACCTATGCTACCGGAAATGAATGTATTTATGCAGACTTGTACTGCATATGTACTCTTGTGCATTTGTTGGTCATATTCGTCATCCTAGTCATGGGTGCCATATCGTCGCCTGGTCGTAAGCGCAGTTTTAAGTTCCTATTTCAGTTACAAAATGAGCGATTTTTAAAATGTTGTGACAGTGTAATCTCTTAAATATTCTTTAAATAACGTTATTCACGTTTTAATGCAGTATATTTCGGATTTCATATGCCGATATCGCATTTTAAATTTTCATTGTCTAATCTTGTATTTTTCTGTATTGTATTCGTCTGCAAGTCATGGGATCACCTATTTAACAGTGGCCAGCCCGCCACGAGGGTTCTAATATACTTAATATCAAATGAATGATATGAATAATATGAATAATATAAATAATATAAATAATATAAATAATATAAATAATATAAATAATATAAATAATATAAATAATATAAATAATATAAATAATATAAATAATATAAATAATATAAATAACATATATAATATAAATAAAATAAATAATATAAATAATATGAATAATATGAATAATATGAATAATATGAATAATATGAATAATATGAATAATATGAATAATATGAATAATATGAATAATATGAATAATATGAATAATATGAATAATATGAATAATATGAATAATATGAATAATATGAATAATATGAATAATATGAATAATATGAATAATATGAATAATATGAATAATATGAATAATATGAATAATATGAATAATATGAATAATATGAATAATATGAATAATATGAATAATATGAATAATATGAATAATATGAATAATATGAATAATATGAATAATATGAATAATATAGAATAATATGAATAATATGAATAATATGAATAATATGAATAATATGAATAATATGAATAATATGAATAATATGAATAATATGAATAATATGAATAATATGAATAATATGAATAATATGAATAATATGAATAATATGAATAATATGAATAATATGAATAATATGAATAATATGAATAATATGAATAATATGAATAATATGAATAATATGAATAATATGAATAATATGAATAATATGAATAATATGAATAATATGAATAATATGAATAATATGAATAATATGAATAATATGAATAATATGAATAATATGAATAATATGAATAATATGAATAATATGAATAATATGAATAATATGAATAATATGAATAGGAATAATATGAATAATATGAATAATATGAATAATATGAATAATATGAATAATATGAATAATATGAATAATATGAATAATATGAATAATATGAATAATATGAATAATATGAATAATATGAATAATATGAATAATATGAATAATATGAATAATATGAATATGAATAATATGAATAATATGAATAATATGAATAATATGAATAATATGAATAATATGAATAATATGAATAATATGAATAATATGAATAATATGAATAATATGAATAATAATATGAATAATATGAATAATATGAATAATATGAATAATATGAATAATATGAATAATATGAATAATATGAATAATATGAATAATATGAATAATATGAATAATATGAATAATATGAATAATATGAATAATATGAATAATATGAATAATATGAATAATATGAATAATATGAATAATATGAATAATATGAATAATATGAATAATATGAATAATATGAATAATATGAATAATATGAATAATATGAATAATATGAATAATATGAATAATATGAATAATATGAATAATATGAATAATATGAATAATATGAATAATATGAATAATATGAATAATATGAATAATATGAATAATATGAATAATATGAATAATATGAATAATATGAATAATATGAATATGAATAATATGAATGATATGAATAATATGAATAATATGAATAATATAAATAATATGAATAATATGAATAATATGAATAATATGAATAATATGAATAATATGAATAATATGAATAATATGAATAATATGAATAATATGAATAATATGAATAATATGAATAATATGAATAATATGAATAATATGAATAATATGAATAATATGAATAATATGAATAATATGAATAATATGAATAATATGAATAATATGAATAATATGAATAATATGAATAATATGAATAATATGAATAATATGAATAATATGAATAATATGAACAATATGAATAATATGAATAATATGAATAATATGAATAATATGAATAATATGAATAATATGAATAATATGAATAATATGAATAATATGAATATGAATAATATGAATAATATGAATATGAATAATATGAATAATATGAATAATATGAATAAAATGAATAATATGAATAATATGAATAATATGAATAATATGAATAATATGAATAATATGAATAATATGAATAATATGAATAATATGAATAATATGAATAATATGAATAATATGAATAATATGAATAATATGAATAATATGAATAATATGAATAATATGAATAATATTAATAATATGAATAATATGAATAATATGAATAATATGAATAATATGAATAATATGAATATGAATAATATGAATAATATGAATAATATGAATAATATGAATAATATGAATAATATGAATAATATGAATAATATGAATAATATGAATAATATAAATAATATGAATAATATGAATAATATGAATAATATGAATAATATGAATAATATGAATAATATGAATAATATGAATAATATGAATAATATGAATAGTATGAATAATATGAATAATATGAATAATATGAATAATATGAATAATATGAATAATATGAATAATATGAATAATATGAATAATATGAATAATATGAATAATATGAATAATATGAATAATATGAATAATATGAATAATATGAATAATTTGAATAATATGAATAATATGAATAATATGAATAATATGAACAATATGAATAATATGAATAATATGAATAATATGAATAATATGAATAATATGAATAATATGAATAATATGAATAATATGAATAATATGAATAATATGAATAATATGAATAATATGAATAATATGAATAATATGAATAATATGAATAATATGAATAATATGAATAATATGAATAATATGAATAATATGAATAATATGAATAATATGTATATGAATAATATGAATAATATGAATAAAATGAATAAAATATGAATAATATGAATAATATGAATAATATGAATAATATGAATAATATGAATAATATGAATAATATGAATAATATGAATAATATGAATAATATGAATAATATGAATAATATGAATAATATGAATAATATGAATAATATGAATAATATGAATAATATGAATAATATGAATAATATGAATAATATGAATAATATGAATAATATGAATAATATGAATAATATGAATAATATGAATAATATGAATAATATGAATAATATGAATAATATGAATAATATGAATAATATGAATAATATGAATAATGTGAATAATGTGAATAATATGAATAATATGAATAATATGAATAATATGAAAATGAAATGAAAAATTAAAATATTTAAATCAAATACTCTGGAATAACTAATTAATTCATAAACAGTATAGGAAGCTTAGATTTACATAAGTCTTCTTACATTCTAATAGGCCAGACAAAGGGACGAAATTACGTTTCCGGAGCGCAATCGGATGCTGACCGTCCGGAAGAAGTGGAAGTGGGGGTGATGGAAAGCAGTCAATCACCGATATTTTGTTGGCATGAACTTTTGTCTAAATGAACGCTAAGACATCATCCGCCGAATGTTCGCGATCAAGCATGGACACAAATATGCATGTGTTCCTTCGAAGGAACAGTTGTTAGATACGGAAGCTTCGTTCGATGACCACATGATCTATTTTCCCGAAGCGACCGAAGTGCTTCGTGCTTCGTGGATCACGCACACAGTCGATTGTTGCCGATGTTTCGTTTCCAGTTTATTATTATTCCAGGTTATTTCGATGTTATGTGGCACAACGACGGATAGTGAATGACCTTCACAGTATTCGACAGCAAACCAACTACTACCACGATTTAATTCTGCAAACCAGGAATGAATTGTCGTTTTTGATGGTGTTTTTCTCGCCATTAAAGAAAAACATTTTTGTGCAAGAAAATGACTTTCTTCGCGGCAAAAAGGGTGACCAGCATGGGAGAGGGAGATTATTTTCCACCTGGCGGATGACAGTCACACTTGCCCCACGATAATCGATTTCCTTGAAAAACGCCGTTAAAGTTTAGTTTCTATACTTGCTTTATATATTCGCGTTCCTATCCGCTCATTTTCTACAAAAGTAAAATTTATTTACACATACTAAACACTCATCTTAAGTGTTACCGCGAGAGATAATTAATAAAGTGAAGTTATAATTCCACTACTAATTAATTCAATTACTAATTTTACTTGGGACTGGCAACCTCCGTTGAGAAGACTCCTTATATATCATGTAATCGGCCCTCCCACATTTTCAGACTTTAATTCTTTGGTTTTGCTATTGTATTGTAAATTCCGGTTTCTAAAACAAATATTGATATTAATCGTGTTGAATAACAGCCGAAGAAGAGATAAGTGCAAGAGCACAAGGAATGCACGTCTATCCATAAAAAAGTAAAGACGTGTAAATGTGTTCAGTTACACCAAGATCAACTGCAGCTGATAAAAAATCGTTTGCGCCTAATCAAGAATTCTATGGCGCCATGTAAAGAAATCTAATATGCTAAAGAATTTTCTATTTTGCTAATGACCGGCAATGATCTAGATCCTGTGGACGAATCGAGCGTATTGACGGCAGTTTCTCCAAATTTGTGTAATTGTCGCGGCAAAGTTGTTTACCTCTTCCTAACTATAATGGTTCGCGATAATCCATAGTTATACTCGAAGTCTTCACTTTTTGGCGACTGGAGATCAAAACTCAGTCGGTGATACTGGCGATAGAAAAGTTGGCTGTTTATTCTACGGTTTGCAAGCTCAATATATCATCGGACATTATGTTCTAGCCCTAGCACAGACTAAGACTAGGGTAATGCACTCCCACACGTAATGCAATGCGCCAATTTGCCAGAATCTGTGCGGCATATCAACTTTATGTCATAAGTTTTTAGTTATTTCTATATTTCTATAATTTTATATATATTTATAAGTCGCATTTTGGAACTGGTTCTCTTTTAGCATCTCTACTGCGCACCACTGATTAGTCTCGCACATACATGCACACACCTGATCAACGTTTCGCACGCATACATACATAAAAGCATACATACAAGCAGAAGCGACGCATACCGACTTACTGTCGCCAGAACTACGCATGCGACCATGCATTTAGTTTTTGGATGCAACTGTACTCACAATAGAAATAGAGACTGCATAGCAAGACGCCGACAGTAAGTGCCGTGATGGAAAATTACTGACATAGCATAAGGACACAAGCTTATACAGCATAACGGCATGCGCCAAAAAGCTGTTGAACAGAGTGAAAGTGAATAAGGACATGTACGAGTGCTTCTCAAAAAAAATTAAACTAAAATACCAGCTATGGATTACGCAGACACAAAGTGGTCAATTGGATATTAAAAGACATAAAAATATAAAATATTTTTTCAATGTTCTCTCCTCTTTTGAGTTTTGTCGGTGTAGTGATCAGACACAAAAATTAATGATTAATAGAACGATATACATATATATACGAAATCGAGATTACTCTTTTAATTTTATTTAGTCGCACAGTCTCGGTTATGATTCGACTCTCAATCTCCCTACAGTTTCTCCTGTTTTAAGATACTAAGTATAATTACTTCCGAGCATGCATGGTAGACAGGGTATTTAATCCATCGTCCGTGAGGATGCGCTAAGTGGAATTATACCCTTCAGAGTGGTATTTTATCTGAAGTGTTTTTCTTAGAACTAATCTCCGGCTAAACCCTAATTAGTTTGCTGGGTGGAGTAAAAATGTTGTACTCTATTCTACTAGCTACTTCAATATACTGCCCAGCAAAGAAAATGAGTACAGCATTTTTAAGAATACTTTACTGCTGTACAGACCTATGCTACCGGAAATGAATGTATTTATGCGGACTTGTACTGCATATGTACTCTTGTGCATTTGTTGGTCATATTCGTCATCCTAGTCATGGGTGCCATATCGTCGCCTGGTCGTAAGCGCAGTTTTAAGTTCCTGTTATTCTGCTGCTCTATTTCAGTTACAAAATTAGAGATTTTTAAAATGTTGTGACAGTGTAATCTCTTAAATATTCTTTAAATAACGTTATTCACGTTTTAATGCAGTATATTTCGGATTTCATATGCCGATATCGCATTTTAAATTTTCATTGTCTAATCTTGTATTTTTCTGTATTGTATTCGTCTGCAAGTCATGGGATCACCTATTTAACAGTGGCCAGCCCGCCACGAGGGTTCTAATATACTTAATATCAAATGAATGATATGAATAATATGAATAATGTAAATAATATAAATAATATGAATAATATGAATAATATGAATAATATGAATAATATGAATAATATGAATAATATGAATAATATGAATAATATGAATAATATGAATAATATGAATAATATGAATAATATGAATAATATGAATAATATGAATAATATGAATAATATGAATAATATGAATAATATGAATAATATGAATAATATGAATAATATGAATAATATGAATAATATGAAAAATTTGAATAATATGAATAAAAAGAATAATATGAATAATATGAAAAATATAAGTAAGTTGAATAATATGAATGATATGATATATGTAAATATTAATAATGTAACTAATATTAATAATATGAATATAAAATAATAATATTAAAATCAATGTTATTAATATGAATAATATGAAAAATATGAATAATATAAATAATATGATTATGAATACTACGAATAATATGAATCCGAATAATGTGAATATGAATATGAATAATAGGATTTATAATTATGTTAGACGAGTAATATAACGAATATTAATAAGAATCTAACTGCTAACTGCTAATTCAAATATCCATTTACGGCATGCTCATGCACGTGTTGAAATCGTCCTATTCTTAGTATCTACCGGGATGTTGACACTCAGTAGGATGTGCTTGGAGTTTGTCAGTGTACTTTAGCTGCTGTGTCACTACTTCGGTTTTCACACCTTGGGGTTTGTATGTCCTACTGAATATTTTCGTTCAGGAAGTACCAAGGCGTTCGTGTGATGGTTCAATTTTCTGATTTGACCTAAATAAAAATTTAACAATTTTTTTTTTTATCTTGACAATGAAAACGAAATCAAAAACTAAAACAATATATCGAGTCTTTATCTTAAAATTGTGATGGAAAATATGGTACTGACAGAAACGAGTTCTTTCTTTCAAAAGGGTTTTGTCCAGATTTTAAGATTACCAAACATTTAAGCACCTTCCGTAATCGACAAAAGTTCGCTTCTTAGCGTAAAAAAATTTTTTATTTCACTGCTCCAATACTTTTATATGTCAGTACTCTAACAAAACAATAACCAAGTCAAAAAAAATATATTTTATGAAAAACTTAAAAGATTCTGAACCATCTCCAAAATGTCCTGCTCATATACTTAAGCCACCTGCAAAAAAATGCTTAAAAAAGTTAAAATTTGCCCAGTATTCCTAGTTATGCCCTGTACCCATAGGGTACAAGGGTATATTAAAGTCGCTAAAATGTATGTAACAGGCAGAAGGAAAATTTTCCGACCCTATAAAGTATATATATTCTTGATCAGCATCAACAGCCGAGTCGATATGACCATGTCCGTCTGTCCGTCCGTATGAACATCGAGATCTCAGAGACTATAAGAGCTAGAGTAACCAAACTTGGTGTCAACATCCGTCTAGTGTATACGCAGATCAAGTTTGTTTCAAATTTTTGCCACGCCCACTTCCGCCCCCGCAAATTAGAAAAAACTATAACTAGAGTACTATTAGAGCTACAGTAATTATTTTTAGTAGACTCAATTATATAGCCAATATGTACCATCTGACCGAATTTGACCGAAATCGGACAATAATTATCGGAGATATACGTATATATGTTTTGTATTGAAATTCTATGGGCAGCAGCAACTGAAATGTGTGAGCGAGATAGCATGCGCATGTTGCTTTGTACCGAATGACGCATTAGTTTCGTTCACTGATGTAAATGAGCGAGAAAGCATGCATTTTGTGTTGCGGTTTGTTAAGAGAATTTTATGAAAAATTTTATTCAATTAATGAGGATTGCGGAGGAGTCTGATTTTATGAAATATTATTTTTTTGGTACAGGGCATACTCCAAGTCGGCATGGACGACTTGCTTACTTCATTTTTTTAATAAATTTACTTTAATATTGAGTAGAATGACCTTTCTGCTTAAGAACAGCAGAGCATCGCTTTGGCATTGGCTCGCATTTTGGAACTGGTTCTCTTTTAGCATCTCTACTGCGCACCACTGATTAGTCTCGCACATACATGCACACACCTGATCAACGTTTCGCACGCATACATACATAAAAGCATACATACAAGCAGAAGCGACGCATACCGACTTACTGTCGCCAGAACTACGCATGCGTCTATGCATTTAGTTTTTGGATGCAACTGTACTCACAATAGAAATAGAGACTGCATAGCAAGACGCCGACAGTAAGTGCCGTGATGGAAAATTACTGACATAGCATAAGGACACAAGTTTATACAGCATAACGGCACGCGCCAAAAAGCTGTTGAACAGAGTGAAAGTGAACAAGGACATGTACGAGTGCTTCTCAAAAAAAATTAAACTAAAATACCAGCTATGGATTACGCAGACACAAAGTGGTCAATTGGATATTAAAAGACATAAAAATATAAAATATTTTTTCAATGTTCTCTCCTCTTTTGAGTTTCGCCGGTGTAGTGATCAGACACAAAAATTAATGATTAATAGAACGATATACATATATATACGAAATCGAGATTACTCTTTTAATTTTATTTAGTCGCACAGTCTCGGTTATGATTCGACTCTCAATCTCCCTACAGTTTCTCCTGTTTTAAGATACTAAGTATAATTACTTCCGAGCATGCATGGTAGACAGGGTATTTAATCCATCGTCCGTGAGGATGCGCTAAGTGGAATTATACCCTTCAGAGTGGTATTTGTTCTCAAGTGTTTTTCTTAGAACTAATCTCCGGCTAAACCCTAATTAGTTTGCTGGGTGGAGTAAAAATGTTGTACTCTAGTAGAATTACTAGCTACTTCAATATACTGCCCAGCAAAGAAAATGAGTACAGCATTTTTAAGAATACTTTACTGCTGTACAGACCTATGCTACCGGAAATGAATGTATTTATGCGGACTTGTACTGCATATGTACTCTTGTGCATTTGTTGGTCATATTCGTCATCCCAGTCATGGGTGCCATATCGCCGCCTGATCGTAAGCGCAGTTTTAAGTTCCTGTTATTCTGCTGCTCTATTTCAGTTACAAAATTAGAGATTTTTAAAATGTTGTGACAGTGTAATCTCTTAAATATTCTTTAAATAACGTTATTCACGTTTTAATGCAGTATATTTCGGATTTCATATGCCGATATCGCATTTTAAATTTTCATTGTCTAATCTTGTATTTTTCTGTATTGTATTCGTCTGCAAGTCATGGGATCACCTATTTAACAGTGGCCAGCCCGCCACGAGGGTTCTAATATACTTAATATCAAATAAATGATATGAATAATATGAATAATATAAATAATATAAATAATATAAATAATATAAATAATATAAATAATATAAATAATATAAATAATATAAATAATATAAATAATATAAATAATATAAATAATATAAATAATATAAATAATATAAATAATATAAATAATATGAATAATATGAATAATATGAATAATATGAATAATATGAATAATATGAATAATATGAATAATATGAATAATATGAATAATATGAATAATATGAATAATATGAATAATATGAATAATATGAATAATATGAATAATATGAATAATATGAATAATATGAATAATATGAATAATATGAATAATATGAATAATATGAATAATATGAATAATATGAATAATATGAATAATATGAATAATATGAATAATATGAATAATATGAATAATATGAATAATATGAATAATATGAATAATATGAATAATATGAATAATATGAATAATATGAATAATATGAATAATATGAATAATATGAATAATATGAATAATATGAATAATATGAATAATATGAATAATATGAATAATATGAATAATATGAATAATATGAATAATATGAATAATATGAATAATATGAATAATATGAATAATATGAATAATATGAATAATATGAATAATATGAATAATATGAATAATATGAATAATATGAATAATATGAATAATATGAATAATATGAATAATATGAATAATATGAATAATATGAATAATATGAATAATATGAATAATATGAATAATATGAATAATATGAATAATATGAATAATATGAATAATATGAATAATATGAATAATATGAATAATATGAATAATATGAATAATATGAATAATATGAATAATATGAATAATATGAATAATATGAATAATATGAATAATATGAATAATATGAATAATATGAATAATATGAATAATATGAATAATATGAATAATATGAATAATATGAATAATATGAATAATATAAATAATATAAATAATATGAATAATATGAATAATATGAATAATATGAATAATATGAATAATATGAATAATATGAATAATATGAATAATACGAAAAATACGAACAATATGTATAATATGAATAATATGAATAATATGAATAATATGAATAATATGAGTAATATGAATAATATGAATAATATGAATAATATGAATAGTATGAATAATATGAATAATATGAATAATATGAATAATTTGAATAATTTGAATAATATGAATAAAAAGAATAATATGAATAATATGAAAAATATAAGTAAGTTGAATAATATGAATGATATGATATATGTAAATATTAATAATGTAACTAATATTAATAATATGAATATAAAATAATAATATTAAAATCAATGTTATTAATATGAATAATATGAAAAATATGAATAATATAAATAATATGATTATGAATACTACGAACAATATGAATCCGAATAATGTGAATATGAATATGAATAATAGGATTTATAATTATGTTAGACGAGTAATATAACGAATATTAATAAGAATCTAACTGCTAACTGCTAATTCAAATATCCATTTACGGCATGCTCATGCACGTGTTGAAATCGTCCTATTCTTAGTATCTACGGGGATGTTGACACTCATTAGGATGTGCTTGGAGTTTGTCAGTGTACTTTAGCTGCTGTGTCACTACTTCGGTTTTCACACCTTGGGGTTTGTATGTCCTACTGAATATTTTCGTTCAGGAAGTACCAAGGCGTTCGTGTGATGGTTCAATTTTCTGATTTGACCTAAATAAAAATTTAACAATTTTTTTTTATCTTGACAATGAAAACGAAATCAAAAACTAAAACAATATATCGAGTCTTTATCTTAAAATTGTGATGGAAAATATGGTACTGACAGAAACGAGTTCTTTCTTTCAAAAGGGTTTTGTCCAGATTTTAAGATTACCAAACATTTAAGCACCTTCCGTAATCGACAAAAGTTCGCTTCTTAGCGTAAAAAAATTTTTTATTTCACTGCTCCAATACTTTTATATGTCAGTACTCTAACAAAACAATAACCAAGTCAAAAAAAAATATATTTTATGAAAAACTTAAAAGATTCTGAACCATCTCCAAAATGTCCTGCTCATATACTTAAGCCACCTGCAAAAAAATGCTTAAAAAAGTTAAAATTTGCCCAGTATTCCTAGTTATGCCCTGTACCCATAGGGTACAAGGGTATATTAAAGTCGCTAAAATGTATGTAACAGGCAGAAGGAAAATTTTCCGACCCTATAAAGTATATATATTCTTGATCAGCATCAACAGCCGAGTCGATATGACCATGTCCGTCTGTCCGTCCGTATGAACATCGAGATCTCAGAGACTATAAGAGCTAGAGTAACCAAACTTGGTGTCAACATCCGTCTAGTGTATACGCAGATCAAGTTTGTTTCAAATTTTTGCCACGCCCACTTCCGCCCCCGCAAATTAGAAAAAACTATAACTAGAGTACTATTAGAGCTACAGTAATTATTTTTAGTAGACTCAATTATATAGCCAATATCTACCATCTGACCGAATTTGACCGAAATCGGACAATAATTATCGGAGATATACGTATATATGTTTTGTACTGAAATTCTATGGGCAGCAGCAACTGAAATGTGTGAGCGAGATAGCATGCGCATGTTGCTTTGTACCGAATGACGCATTAGTTTCGTTCACTGATGTAAATGAGCGAGAAAGCATGCATTTTGTGTTGCGGTTTGTTAAGAGAATTTTATGAAAAATTTTATTCAATTAATGAGGATTGCGGAGGAGTCTGATTTTATGAAATATTATTTTTTGGTATAGGGCATACTCCAAGTCGGCATGGACGACTTGCTTACTTCATTTTTTTAATAAATTTACTTTAATATTGAGTAGAATGACCTTTCTGCTTAAGAACAGCAGAGCATCGCTTTGGCATTGACTCTACAAGGCGTGCCAACTGCTGAGGGGTGATTTTCATCCATTCTTGTTGCAACATTTTGCCACAAATCCTTTTTATACCCTTGCAGAGGGTATATTAATTTTCGTCAGAAGTTTGCAATGCACAGAAGGAAGCATCTCCGACTATATAAAGTATATATATTCTTGATCAGCATGAATAGCCGAGTCGATATGACCATGTCCGTCTGTCCGTCTGTCTGGATCAACAGCTTCTCCTCCGAGACCATAAAAGTTACAGAGTTGAAATTTTCAGCATAGGCTCCTTTTTGCTGCAGGCATTGTATATCTCGGAATCATCCCGATCGGACGACTATATCATATAGCTCCCATAGGAACGATCGGTCATGAATAAGGTTTATCCTCAATTACTCTGTTGTTTTTCAACCGAATGCCACGAAATTTGATATTTATGAGTTTAATATACTTCTTAATACTTCAATCAAGTTTCATCAGAATCGGTTGGCTATATCATATAGCTGCTATAGGAACAATCGGTAAAAAAAAATGTTGTATGAAAAATTTTTTTCCTCAGGCTCAAAATTTTGAATTTGTAAATTTGTTATGTTTAATTTACAATAATGCTTCTGGTAAATTATATAGTGAAAATCTGCAAGGGTATACGAACTTCGGCACGGCCGAAGTTAGTCCATCTTTCTAGTTATTTGCTGGTTTTGCAAAAACGTTGAATTTATGTTGCTGGCGGCCATTGCAAAACGTTGAATTTCTCTTGGTTAACCCACGTCTTGACAGCCATTTGACCTCTGATTTGCGAGGAAGTCAAGAACGGATCGGCTTCACTCAGTTTGGCAATCCGTTTGTCGTCACGCAAAGTGGTTTTTCTGGGCTTTTCACGGAGAATATTTTGCCAGGTTTCATGTTTCTTATAAAAATATCAATAGCATTTCTAACTTTGCCATGAGAAAATTGTAAAATTTATAAGTATATAAGTAAGTTTGAGTTCCGTCGCTCAAAGCAGCGGCAGAACGGGAGTATATAGCATGCCATATGTATTTGTATATATTGTTAAATATGTATATATGTGCAGAAGGCATATACATGCGCTTGGTACCGAATGGTCAGAACGGCCAGTCCACATATAAGTGGCTGATCATATTGCGGCGGTTATATTATGTAAACAAAGCGACAAAGTGTCTCTATGTTTATGCGCTTGATACTCTATTGTTAAATTTGGGCATATGACCACTTTACATATTGTATACACTACAATACGGTGGGCATATGCTTGTTTGGCATATAACATACTACACCTCCCCTTTTTAGAGAAATAACGTAATAGTATTATGTAGTTATTTTTTTGTGTTAGTACTCAAATATATATGTAGTTATTTAGATGTGTTTTTTATACCCTTGCAGAGGGTATATTAATTTTGGTCAGAAGTTTGCAACGCACAGAAGGAAGCATCTCCGACTATATAAAGTATATATATTCTTCATCAGCATGATTAGCCGAGTCGATATGACCATGTCCGTCTGTCCGTCTGTCCGTCTGTCCGTCTGTCTGGATCAACAGCTTCTCCTCCGAGACCATAAGAGCTACAGAGCTGAAATTTTCAGCATAGGCTCCTTTTTGCTGCAGGCATTGTATATCATATATCATATAGCTCCCATAGGAACAATCGGTCATAAATAAGGATTATCCTCAATAACTCCGTTGTTTTTTAACCGAATGCCACGAAATTTGATATTTATGAGTTTAATATGCTTCTTGATACTTCAACTAAGTTTGATCTGAAACGGACGACTATATCATATAGCTCCCATAGGAACGATCGGTCATAAATAAGGATTATCCTCAATAACTGTTGTTTTTCAACCGAATGCCACAAAATTTGATATTTATGAGTTTAATGTGCTTCTTGATACTTCAACCAAGTTTGATCTGAATCGGACGACTATATCATATAGCTCCCATAGGACCGATCGGTCATAAATACGGTTTATCCTCAATAACTGTTGTTTTTCAACCGAATGCGACGAAATTTGATATTTATGAGTTTAATATGCTTCTTGATATTTCAACCAAGTTTGATCTGAATCGGACGACTATATCATATAGCTCCCATAGGACCGATCGGTCATGAATAAGGTTTATTCTCAATATCTCTGTTGTTTTTCAACCGAATGCCACGAAATTTGATATTTATGAGTTTAATATGCTTCTTGATACTTCAACCAAGTTTGATCTGAATCGGACGACTATATCATATAGCTCCCATAGGACCGATCGGTCATAAATAAGGTTTATCCTCAATATCTCTGTTGTTTTTCAACCGAATGCCACGAAATTTGATATTTGTGAGTTTAATAAACTTCTTAATACTTCAATCAAGTTTTATCAGAATCGGTTTTTGAATTTCAAATTGTTGTCTTCTTTGTATAATGTTAAATGTTTTTAAACATTATTGTTGTTTGCTGGTTGGTTGGTTGGTTGGCTGCTGGTTGCTTGGTAGTTATTTGTTTTTATTTGGATTGGTTTTGCATTATCATCATATTATCTCTTTTCCCTTTTTTATACCCTTGCAGAGGGTATATTAATTTTGGTCAGAAGTTTGCAACGCACAGAAGGAAGCATCTCCGACTATATAAAGTATATATATTCTTCATCAGCATGATTAGCCGAGTCGATATGACCATGTCCGTCTGTCCGTCTGTCCGTCTGTCTGGATCAACAGCTTCTCCTCCGAGACCATAAGAGCTACAGAGCTGAAATTTTCAGCATAGGCTCCTTTTTGCTGCAGGCATTGTATATCTCGGAATCATCCCGATCGGACGACTATATCATATAGCTCCCATAGGAACGATCGGTCATAAATAAGGATTATCCTCAATAACTCCTATGTTTTTTAACCGAATGCCACGAAATTTGATATTTATGAGTTTAATATGCTTCTTGATACTTCAACCAAGTTTGATCAGAATCGGACGACTATATCATATAGCTCCCATAGGAACGATCGGTCATAAATAAGGATTATCCTCAATAACTGTTGTTTTTCAACCGAATGCCACGAAATTTGATATTTATGAGTTTAATATGCTTCTTGATACTTCAACCAAGTTTGATCAGAATCGGACGACTATATCATATAGCTCCCATAGGAACGATCGGTCATAAATAAGGATTATCCTCAATAACTCCGTTGTTTTTTAACCGAATGCCACGAAATTTGATATTTATGAGTTTAATATGCTTCTTGATACTTCAACCAAGTTTGATCAGAATCGGACGACTATATCATATAGCTCCCATAGGAACGATCGGTCATAAATAAGGATTATCCTCAATAACTCCGTTGTTTTTTAACCGAATGCCACAAAATTTGATATTTATGAGTTTAAAATGCTTCTTGATACTTCAACCAAGTTTGATCTGAATCGGACGACTATATCATATAGCTCCCATAGGACCGATCGGTCATGAATAAGGCTTATCCTCAATAACTCTGTTGTTTTTCAACCGAATGCCACGAAATTTGATATTTATGAGTTTAATATGCTTCTTAATACTTCACCCAAGTGTGATCAGAATCGGTTGGCTATATCATATAGCTGCTATAGGAACAATCGGTACAAAAAAAAATTTTGTATGAAAAATTTTTTTCCTTAGAATAATGCTTATGGTGAATTATATAGAGAAAATCTGCAAGGGTATACGAACTTCGGCACGGCTGAAGTTAGTCCATCTTTCTAGTTTTCTGAATGTTTTTACGTCTTATATAAAAATCGTGTTTCCTCATTGTCTTTATCACGAAGTCAAATGAAATTTTGTTTTATCTATTTGTCAATTTAGATTTGATTATTATTATATATAAAAATTGTATTATAAATGAAAATTTTTTGGTTTTTTTTTCTTTCTTTTTTTTTTATGTTTGAACTTTTAGCCTATCCTTATGAACTGTTTGTTTTTTATTTTTATTATTCTTTATAATTATATTATTATTTTTTTCTATGCTAATGACCTCAAATGGTGCTACGTAAGAAGGTTCTAATTTATGACCTGTTTCATTCTTTAGATAAACCTGGTCTCCTATTTCTATTTTAAAATCTAATACTTTCTTATCAATTATTTCTTTTTGCTTAATTTTATTTTTCTCTAAAAATATTCGAGCTCTCTTATACGCGTTTTCTAATGTAAACTTTTCGTCCTTAATGTAATCGTCGTTGTAATGTCTGGTGGTGGTGTGCAGTAGACGTTATGTTGTCTATCTTCAGATATTTGCACGAGTCATTAATTATGGATTTTTATATTCTGTTTCCATGTCCGTAATGAACGTCTTCATTGGACCGTACTTCAGAATAAAGTTTTCAAATATAGTTTTTGCAACTGTTGTTGCACTTTTGTCTCAGTTGGTATTGCTACAAGGCCATTATGACCTCCTTGTATTTCATTGCTATATAATTTAGACAGTATCGCTTCTTGATCTTTTTACATTTTGTATTAGGGTCACCGGCCTGAGTAGCGCTACTCTCAATATATATATTCATAATTTTATTGCCCATATTAATAAAAGATTCAATTGAAAATAATTCAAAGATCTTTTTGCACGGTGCCACTTTGAGTTGGCTGATTTGAGATACACCGGCTTGCCATTCATTTGAAAAACTGACCTAAGTCAAGAATTCCATTGGAGTATAAATGGCTAACATCAATTCTTGCTATAACTTTCTTTCCATGTTCCTAAGAACATGTATTGTTTATTATATGCAAGGCCACTACTTTACTTAGTACGTCATCATAAATGATTTCATATAAGTTGGGCTTAGAAGCGTTGTAAAGTGTTTGCATAGGCAAATCTACTTTTACATTTCTGCGCAGGATTCTTACTGTCTATACTGTTGCCTGGTAGTGACATTCAGGACTTTATTTTGTATGTCTTTTTTGGATATTTCGGATATTGTTATCCGTGATAGGGCATCTGCCTCAAAATTGTCTTTTCCGGTCGGATATTGCTATCCGTGCTAGGGCGTTTGCCACGAAATTGTCTAGTCCTTTGGTTTTTATAATTGTCATGTTTTATTTATTGTATTCTTCTTCTTTTTTTTTGTTCTTGTATATTTTTTTTTTATCTCATTTTCAACGTCTAAATTTAGTTTATTTATCGTTTAAGGCTTCGTTTGAAATTAAAGAAAGCAAAGCTTGGTTTTAAGGTTTTCTTTTATTTTGTTTAGTATATGGATACCTTCTTTTTTTTCGTAATTCTTCGTATATACAACAATACGGGAAATTTTACTTTAATTTTATTATATATATATATATATATTTTTTTTTTGGGGTTTTTCATCCTCAGAAGTGCTAAGGGAAGTCATTGTATACGAATTTTGTATAAAAAAATAATATAAAAATTCCTTATTTGACTTTTTTTTTTGGTTTTGTTGGAAAATAAAAATTAAAATTTTGGAAAGGTAAAAATTTTCATTATATTAATTCTTTTGAAATTTGAGCGGTTATCTAGTTCGTGATAAAAAAAACGATAAAGAAATCAATTTTTAAATGCGGCTTAGTTGAAAACTAAGCGCCAGAGACGTGGAAAAATTAGTGTGTTAGAATAATGTGGTTGGCTCACAATTCAGGTATACATTTCATTTGATTTAATTTTAATAAAAAAAATTCTCCAACCACATTTGTTAGTAGATAGCCTGACAGGGTTTTTGGCGTGTTCGCCTCTGGTTGAGTTTTAATAGTTTTAAAATTAATGGCAATTAGGCCTATGCGTATTCGCGGCCTAATTGCGTTTCTTCGCTCTTGGTGAAGGTATGTGTTTTTGTTTTGTATATATATTTACGCTCTATGTAGCGTTGTCGGTTCCACGTTGTGTGCTCATTGTAGCACTGTCGGATCTTTGGGCGCAACTTGTCGCGTTGGCGGGGCCGGTGCTGGTCGCACAGGCTTGTTGTTTTTGTTTTACTTGGCTTAAACTTCTCTATTTGACTGCTGCTGATGTCCGGGGCCTATGGGCTCAGGCGGTACTGGTGCCGGTCTTCGCACCAATTTATATTCACAGTAGGTAGGAGGTAGGAGTAGCTTATGCGTAATCCAACATTCTGTCCTTCTCATCGGTATTGACAGATGTGGGCCAGCTAGCAAACGGTAGAAATGGTAATAATAAATTTCATGTTGATTTTTGGTTTTTGAATTTCAAATTGTTGTCTTCTTTGTATAATGTTAAATGTTTTTAAACATTATTGTTGTTTGCTGGTTGGTTGGTTGGTTGGCTGCTGGTTGCTTGGTAGTTATTTGTTTTTATTTGGATTGGTTTTGCATTATCATCATATTATCTCTTTTCCCTTTTTTATACCCTTGCAGAGGGTATATTAATTTTGGTCAGAAGTTTGCAACGCACAGAAGGAAGCATCTCCGACTAGATAAAGTATATATATTCTTCATCAGCATGAATAGCCGAGTCGATATGACCATGTCCGTCTGTCCGTCTGTCCGTCTGTCTGGATCAACAGCTTCTCCTCCGAGACCATAAGAGCTACAGAGCTGAAATTTTCAGCATAGGCTCCTTTTTGCTGCAGGCATTGTATATCTCGGAATCATCCCGATCGGACGACTATATCATATAGCTCCCATAGGAACGATCGGTCATAAATAAGGATTATCCTCAATAACTGTTGTTTTTCAACCGAATGCCACGAAATTTGATATTTATGAGTTTAATATGCTTCTTGATACTTCAACTAAGTTTGATCTGAATCGGACGACTATATCATATAGCTCCCATAGGAACGATCGGTCATAAATAAGGATTATCCTCAATAACTGTTGTTTTTCAACCGAATGCCACAAAATTTGATATTTATGAGTTTAAAATGCTTCTTGATACTTCAACTAACTGTGATCTGAATCGGACGACTATATCATATAGCTCCCATAGGAACGATCGGTCATGAATAAGGTTTATCCTCAATATCTCTGTTGTTTTTCAACCGAATGCCACGAAATTTGATATTTATGAGTTTAATATGCTTCTTGATACTTCAACCAATTTTGATCTGAATCGGACGACTATATCATATAGCTCCCATAGGACCGATCGGTCATGAATAAGGTTTATCCTCAATATCTCTGTTGTTTTTCAACCGAATGCCACGAAATTTGATATTTGTGAGTTTAATAAACTTCTTAATACTTCAATCAAGTTTTATCAGAATCGGTTTTTGAATTTCAAATTGTTGTCTTCTTTGTATAATGTTAAATGTTTTTAAACATTATTGTTGTTTGCTGGTTGGTTGGTTGGTTGGCTGCTGGTTGCTTGGTAGTTATTTGTTTTTATTTGGATTGGTTTTGCATTATCATCATATTATCTCTTTTCCCTTTTTTATACCCTTGCAGAGGGTGTATTAATTTTGGTCACAAGTTTGCAACGCACAGAAGGAAGCATCTCCGACTATATAAAGTATATATATTCTTCATCAGCATGATTAGCCGAGTCGATATGACCATGTCCGTCTGTCCGTCTGGCGGTCTGTCCGTCTGTCTGGATCAACAGCTTCTCCTCCGAGACCATAAGAGCTACAGAGCTGAAATTTTCAGCATAGGCTCCTTTTTGCTGCAGGCATTGTATATCTCGGAATCATCCCGATCGGACGACTATATCATATAGCTCCCATAGGAACGATCGGTCATAAATAAGGATTATCCTCAATAACTCCTATGTTTTTTAACCGAATGCCACGAAATTTGATATTTATGAGTTTAATATGCTTCTTGATACTTCAACCAAGTTTGATCAGAATCGGACGACTATATCATATAGCTCCCATAGGAACGATCGGTCATAAATAAGGATTATCCTCAATAACTGTTGTTTTTCAACCGAATGCCACGAAATTTGATATTTATGAGTTTAATATGCTTCTTGATACTTCAACCAAGTTTGATCAGAATCGGACGACTATATCATATAGCTCCCATAGGAACGATCGGTCATAAATAAGGATTATCCTCAATAACTCCGTTGTTTTTTAACCGAATGCCACAAAATTTGATATTTATGAGTTTAAAATGCTTCTTGATACTTCAACCAAGTTTGATCTGAATCGGACGACTATATCATATAGCTCCCATAGGACCGATCGGTCATGAATAAGGTTTATCCTCAATATCTCTGTTGTTTTTCAACCGAATGCCACGAAATTTGATATTTGTGAGATTAATAAACTTCTTAATACTTCAATCAAGTTTTATCAGAATCGGTTTTTGAATTTCAAATTGTTGTCTTCTTTGTATAATGTTAAATGTTTTTAAACATTATTGTTGTTTGCTGGTTGGTTGGTTGGTTGGCTGCTGGTTGCTTGGTAGTTATTTGTTTTTATTTGGATTGGTTTTGCATTATCATCATATTATCTCTTTTCCCTTTTTTATACCCTTGCAGAGGGTATATTAATTTTGGTCAGAAGTTTGCAACGCACAGAAGGAAGCATCTCCGACTATATAAAGTATATATATTCTTCATCAGCATGATTAGCCGAGTCGATATGACCATGTCCGTCTGTCCGTCTGTCCGTCTGTCTGGATCAACAGCTTCTCCTCCGAGACCATATGAGCTACAGAGCTGAAATTTTCAGCATAGGCTCCTTTTTGCTGCAGGCATTGTATATCTCGGAATCATCCCGATCGGACGACTATATCATATAGCTCCCATAGGAACGATCGGTCATAAATAAGGATTATCCTCAATAACTCCTTTGTTTTTTAACCGAATGCCACGAAATTTGATATTTATGAGTTTAATATGCTTCTTGATACTTCAACCAAGTTTGATCAGAATCGGACGACTATATCATATAGCTCCCATAGGAACGATCGGTCATAAATAAGGATTATCCTCAATAACTGTTGTTTTTCAACCGAATGTCACGAAATTTGATATTTATGAGTTTAATATGCTTCTTGATACTTCAACCAAGTTTGATCAGAATCGGACGACTATATCATATAGCTCCCATAGGAACGATCGGTCATAAATAAGGATTATCCTCAATAACTGTTGTTTTTCAACCGAATGCCACGAAATTTGATATTTATGAGTTTAAAGTGCTTCTTGATACTTCAACTAAGTTTGATCTGAATCGGACGACTATATCATATAGCTCCCATAGGAACGATCGGTCATAAATAAGGATTACCCTCAATAACTGTTGTTTTTCAACCGAATGCCACAAAATTTGATATTTATGAGTTTAAAATGCTTCTTGATACTTCAACTAACTGTGATCTGAATCGGACGACTATATCATATAGCTCCCATAGGACCGATCGGTCATGAATAAGGTTTATCCTCAATATCTCTGTTGTTTTTCAACCGAATGCCACGAAATTTGATATTTATGAGTTTAATATGCTTCTTGATACTTCAACCAAATTTGATCTGAATCGGACGACTATATCATATAGCTCCCATAGGACCGATCGGTCATGAATAAGGTTTATCCTCAATATCTCTGTTGTTTTTCAACCGAATGCCACGAAATTTGATATTTGTGAGTTTAATAAACTTCTTAATACTTCAATCAAGTTTTATCAGAATCGGTTTTTGAATTTCAAATTGTTGTCTTCTTTGTATAATGTTAAATGTTTTTAAACATTATTGTTGTTTGCTGGTTGGTTGGTTGGTTGGCTGCTGGTTGCTTGGTAGTTATTTGTTTTTATTTGGATTGGTTTTGCATTATCATCATATTATCTCTTTTCCCCTTTTTATACCCTTGCAGAGGGTATATTAATTTTGGTCAGAAGTTTGCAACGCACAGAAGGAAGCATCTCCGACTATATAAAGTATATATATTCTTCATCAGCATGATTAGCCGAGTCGATATGACCATGTCCGTCTGTCCGTCTGTCCGTCTGTCTGGATCAACAGCTTCTCCTCCGAGACCATAAGAGCTACAGAGCTGAAATTTTCAGCATAGGCTCCGTTTTGCTGCAGGCATTGTATATCTCGGAATCATCCCGATCGGACGACTATATCATATAGCTCCCATAGGAACGATCGGTCATAAATAAGGATTATCCTCAATAACTCCTATGTTTTTTAACCGAATGCCACGAAATTTGATATTTATGAGTTTAATATGCTTCTTGATACTTCAACCAAGTTTGATCAGAATCGGACGACTATATCATATAGCTCCCATAGGAACGATCGGTCATAAATAAGGATTATCCTCAATAACTGTTGTTTTTCAACCGAATGCCACGAAATTTGATATTTATGAGTTTAATATGCTTCTTGATACTTCAACTAACTGTGATCTGAATCGGACGACTATATCATATAGCTCCCATAGGACCGATCGGTCATGAATAAGGTTTATCCTCAATATCTCTGTTGTTTTTCAACCGAATGCCACGAAATTTGATATTTATGAGTTTAATATGCTTCTTGATACTTCAACCAAATTTGATCTGAATCGGACGACTATATCATATAGCTCCCATAGGACCGATCGGTCATGAATAAGGTTTATCCTCAATATCTCTGTTGTTTTTCAACCGAATGCCACGAAATTTGATATTTGTGAGTTTAATAAACTTCTTAATACTTCAATCAAGTTTTATCAGAATCGGTTGGCTATATCATATAGCTGCTATAGGAACAATCGGTACAAAAAAAAATGTTGTATGAAAAATTTTTTTCCTCAAGCTCAAAATTTTGAATTTGTAAATTTGGTATGTTTAATTTACAATAATGCTTCTGGTAAATTATATAGAGAAAATCTGCAAGGGTATACGAACTTCGGCACGGCTGAAATTAGTCCATCTTTCTAGTTTTTTTTTTTGCGTTTTACATAAGATTTTGCAATTTTTTTGTTAAATTTTTTCCTGTTTTACAAGTGTCGTGACACTTGTCACGGTCGCCATGTGAAGATTAAAAGGGTTCCGCTGTCATGTAAAGTTGAAGTTTACAATCAAAAAATAAAACGTTGATTGTTCCTTGACGGTATAAACCGAATTCAATTTATTTTATAAAATGTTCTGTAGCTTAGGCTAAGAGCTTTAAGTATATAAGTTTGAGTTCTGTCGCTCAAAGCAGCGGCAGAACGGGAGTATATAGCATACCATATGTATTTGTATATATTGCTAAATATGTATATATGTGCAGAAGGCATATACATGCGCTTGGTACCGAATGGTCAGAACGTCATAGTGCTTACGCTGCAGTTCTCACGCTGCGGGCCACTCCACATATAAGTAGCTGATCATATTGCGGCACTTGACGGCGGTTATATTATGTAAAGAAAGCGACAAAGTGTCTCTATGTTTATGCGCTTGATACTTTATCATTAAATTTGGGCATATGACCACTTTACATATTGTATACACTACAATACGGTGGACATATGCTTGTTTGGCATATAACATACTACAGTGTTTCTATTTTTAGCTATAGCGGTCAAATTTTTATGCGAAACGTATAAATCAATTAAAACTTCACTTTAGAAAATAAGACACACAACGTTTCCGGAAAAAAATGCAACTTTGAGGATTTTAGCTTCGGGTGGCTTAAGTACATGAGCAGAGCAAAATATGCTTTTTTGACATTTTGTCAAGCTTTGGAAACCCCCGAATTCCTACTTGCCATTTAATGCCGTGATCAGCTGCAGTAATAATAGTGTTATACAACAAAAAAATGTTAGGGCTAAATAAATATATTCAAACAAGTTATTACGAAAAATGTACAGGGTAGTGGCAGTGGCTTAAGTATATGAGTACCACTGTACTTACTACAGGAAAACCTGTCTATCCTTCAAAATGTAACCATTCCCATTTAAATTAAAAAACCCATTAGACATTTGCGTTTATAGATTCAGATAAATTATGGTTCACTACTTTGTGAGCCATACAAATTAGTGTCTATGAAGATTTCCTTAAATATTTCATCATCATAACAGATGTGTTGTTTGTGACAATCCTTTATTTGTTTTGCTATTGTATGGGAGCGTATTGCCGATTCAGATTCAGATGCCGCACAAGTAAAATTCACTGGTATCTGTTTTGAGATTTAGAACGCAGATTCACATTCCTCGTTTCACTTCAATCCATTCATTTAAAAATGAGCCACTTTCATGAGGTGAAATATGTTACGAAATTTGCTTTTTTCTACCACATCAGGCGAAAACGAAATGTTTCGAATATGCAATGCATAAATTCTGATATGTTCATATATATATATATTTTAATTTCCCCACGAGTAGCACCGCAACGCACAACGGGTGGCAAATCTCCAGAAAGCTCTCAACGGTAACGCAAAGAATTGCAGTTGGAACTAACTTCACTAATTCGTCTAGAACTTTTTAATCAAATTTCTCGAGTAGTTGAAAATGGCATTCTGTCACGTGTTGTAATAAAGAGAATTGCTAAGCCATCCGCCACGGAAATCTTTGGTTTCCGCTGCAGAAAACTCTCTTCACCACTTTTCGTTACCCGAAGCAACCGCTCGGCCACGAGTGATACTCTAGCGCCTACAAAAGTCGAAATTGTGTACATTTCATATTCATATAGTTCTAGTTGTATATCATTTTATTTTACATATAGTCTTCAGCAAAAGTTGAGACATTAATTATGATTCATATTTTACACAAAGGATTAATTTACGAGTATTTGTAATTTTTTACCAACCACCAAAAATGAGCAGTTTAATAATGGTATAAGCTAACGACGAATCGGGCCAAACGGGTATATGCAAGCGCAAAAGCAGAAGAAAATGCAGAACATATGAGCGTAAACAAACGTCGAGGAGGGTACTACTTTGATGAATCCTGACTTATTTCGTCAAATGCCTCCGGTTTTTTAATTTTATCACTAATGATCGCATGTGCATCTCAAGAACCAGACGCCTTGACTGCCTCTTTGGACACGTTTCTCCCTTTCCAGTCTCCTTTTTTACTGCTATCTCAATATCCCAATATCTCATCTATGGATTCGAATCGACGCAACTCAGTTTTATTACTGTAAAATATCGCTGAAGCCTGTAGAAACATCTTCACGACGTTGATTCCATTATGACTAAACACGGGACCCATCTTGAAGACAGTTTCTTATCTCTGACTACAATACTGTATATCGTATATCTTTATCGTACGCCTGTAATTTAATTAAATAGCTCCTATACCATACCAGTTAATTTCTGAAATATTATATCAGAAATATATCTTAAACTGTAAAATTTAATTTTCGTATTCTTATTTTTTAGGTAACAGCCTTTATAGTGGAGAGATCTTTTGGAGGAGTAACAAACGGTCCTCCAGAGAAGAAGATGGGAATTAAAGCTTCGAATACAGCAGAAGTGCATTTTGAGGATGTAAAAATTCCAATTGAAAACATTCTTGGTAAAGAAGGAGATGGGTTTAAAGTAGCTATGAACATTTTAAATAACGGTCGATTTGGAATGGGTGCTACATTGTCTGGCACGATGAAAAAGTGCATTGAAGTGGCTACTGCGCATGCTAATAACCGAGCTCAGTTTGGACAAAAATTAAAATGCTATGGATCTATTCAAGAAAAATTAGCGAAAATGAGTATGTTTCAGTATGCAACAGAATCTATGGCATTTACAATTTCCCAGAACATGGATTCCGGAAGTCAGGACTACCACTTGGAAGCTGCAATTTCTAAAATTTACGCTTCAGAATGCGCATGGTATGTTTGCGATGAAGCAATCCAAATTCTTGGTGGCATGGGGTTTATGAAGGAAACTGGTGTAGAAAGAATTTTACGAGATGTGCGAATTTTTCGAATTTTCGAAGGCACAAATGATATCCTCCGTTTGTTTGTGGCGCTAACTGGAATACAATATGCAGGTTCTCATCTTAAAGAATTGCAAGCAGCATTTAAAAATCCATCAGCAAATTTGGGGTTGATATTTAAAGAAGCCTCCAGACGTGCAGCATCCAGTGTAGGTCTTGGTGGAGTTGATTACAGTTTACATGTTGTTACAGAGCTAAAGCCATATGCGAAGAAAACTGCGGTCTGCATTGATGTCTTCGGTCAAGTTGTTGAAAAACTTTTGTTGAAATATGACAAAAATATAGTAAACGAACAGTTTGTCTTAAACTGCATAGCCAACGCAGCTATTGACATTTATGCTATGGTTGTAACTCAGTCACGTTCATCTCGAGCTTTTAATCGTCAATTGATAACTGCAGAACATGAACTTAATTTAACCAAAGCTTTGACTTTACAAGTAAGTAAATAGGTTAATAATTGTTTGAACTAATTATTTTTTACTTTGTATGTATAGGCATCGCAGCGAGTACTGAGGAATTTAAGAAATGCTACTTCAAGCAACTCTGAAGCTCTTACTAAGAAGATGTCGGAAATAGCACAAACAGTTTGTGAAAACAATGGCGTGATCTGTTCTGGCATTTTAGATATAAATTAAAGTGTAAAAAAAGATAACCGAAAATAAAACTTCACCCTTGTTGGTTTCATATTATTCTCTTTATGATTAATTTACTCTCAGT
>JAECWJ010000089.1:0-94743 GCA_018150375.1 Drosophila sturtevanti | reverse complement strand
TATATCAATATATCAATATATCAATATATCAATATATCAATATATCAATATATCAATATATCAATATATCAATATATCAATATATCAATATATCAATATATCAATATATCAATATATCAATATATCAATATATCAATATATCAATATATCAATATATCAATATATCAATATATCAATATATCAATATATCAATATATCAATATATCAATATATCAATATATCAATATATCAATATATCAATATATCAATATATCAATATATCAATATATCAATATATCAATATATCAATATATCAATATATCAATATATCAATATATCAATATATCAATATATCAATATATCAATATATCAATATATCAATATATCAATATATCAATATATCAATATATCAATATATCAATATATCAATATATCAATATATCAATATATCAATATATCAATATATCAATATATCAATATATCAATATATCTTAATATATCAATATATCAATATATCAATATATCAATATATCAATATATCAATATATCAATATATCAATATATCAATATATCAATATATCAATATATCAATATATCAATATATCAATATATCAATATATCAATATATCAATATATCAATATATCAATATATCAATATATCAATATATCAATATATCAATATATCAATATATCAATATATCAATATATCAATATATCAATATATCAATATATCAATATATCAATATATCAATATATCAATATATCAATATATCAATATATCAATATATCAATATATCAATATATCAATATATCAATATATCAATATATCAATATATCAATATATCAATATATCAATATATCAATATATCAATATATCAATATATCAATATATCAATATATCAATATATCAATATATCAATATATCAATATATCAATATATCAATATATCAATATATCAATATATCAATATATCAATATATCAATATATCAATATATCAATATATCAATATATCAATATATCAATATATCAATATATCAATATATCAATATATCAATATATCAATATATCAATATATCAATATATCAATATATCAATATATCAATATATCAATATATCAATATATCAATATATCAATATATCAATATATCAATATATCAATATATCAATATATCAATATATCAATATATCAATATATCAATATATCAATATATCAATATATCAATATATCAATATATCAATATATCAATATATCAATATATCAATATATCAATATATCAATATATCAATATATCAATATATCAATATATCAATATATCAATATATCAATATATCAATATATCAATATATCAATATATCAATATATCAATATATAATTGTCGCAAGCAATGATCTAGATCTTTGCTCAGATCACTGTGCAGTCAAGCTGCTTATTAACATGCCAGCCAGCACGAATGCAGTAAGAAGCAGACTGTTCAAAAGAAGTACCAACATTCAGTCCTACCAGACATGGCTCCAAAATAACTTGGATCCAACGGTTCAGCTGAACGATGAGGAGGACCTCGACGATGCTGTCGAGCGGCTCAACATCGCAATACACAACGCGGCCTCGTTTGCCACTCCGCCACCTACTTCTAACACAAGGAACGTTCCACGCAGAGATGCTCATTTCTGGAATTCGGAAGTTTCCTCACTGGTCGCTGAGAAGAGACGACTGCGTCGTGTATGGCAGAACTCTAGGAACCCCAGGGACAAGGCCAACTTTAACAGAGCGGCAAAGGATCTTAAAGAGCTCTTATATAGTCTCCGTCGAGATTCATTAGAAAGTTTCCTGCAAAACGTCGAGCCTGGAGATCAGCAACATAATCTTTGGCGGCTGACAAAAAACATCAAGAGGCCTATCAAGAGGAAAGAGCCTATTAAGAAGGAAGACGGTACCTGGTGCCGCTCAGACAGCGACAGGGCTGCAGCCTTCGCCAACCATTTGTCTGAAGCCTTCACTCCGTTTAATAGGTGCTCAAAACCAAAAGCTAGCCAAACGCTAAAGGTCCTAGATGTCCCCTGCCAAATGGCTCTCCCCATCCGGCACGTCGAATCAGATGAACTGCTTGCTGAGATCGCGAAGCTAAAGTCGTCCAAATCGCCTGGATATGATGGCATTGACGTACCATCAGTCAAAGCCCTCCCAACAAATGCAGTTCAGCTTCTCCTCAACATTATAAACAAATGCTTTCTGATAGGACACTTTCCCTCTCTGGTGGGAAGTGCGCCGAAATCATCCTGATCCAAAACCTGGGAAACCCTGCAGCCAAACTCGCCTCATATCGTCCGATAAGTCTGTTGGCCGTATTCTCCAAAGTAGTTGAAAGACTACTTTTGCGCAGATTGCGGCCAATAGTAGAGGAGGCTGGTTTGATCCCCGATCACCAATTTGGCTTCAGGGAGTGTCATGGCACGCCAGAACAATGCCATCGGGCTAGTACCAAAATTCTGGAAACATTTGAGGAGAAGAAATATTGTACAGCAGCCTTCCTAGACGTTAAACAGGCATTTGACAGAGTCTGGCACACAGGTCTGCTATACAAGCTTAAATCGCTGTTCCCGGCACCCATTTATGGACTTCTCAAGTCCTATCTACTTGGAAGGAGTTTCTATGTGAGATGTGGAGACGCTAAATCTGGGATCGAATCCATAAGAGCGGGTGTGCCCCAAGGTAGCGTGCTGGGCCCAATTCTCTATACAATTTATACCGCTGACATGCCAGTCAGCTCAGATCACAGAGTGTTGGCTGCCACTTATGCGGACGATACGGCATTCCTTGTGATGGATGAGTCACCAACGGTCGCCAGCAGTCTACTGCAAGAGCAGCTTGACGAGACTGTTCGCTGGCTTGCCAGATGGAACATAATGGTGAATCCCGGAAAAAGTCGACGCATATAACATTCACGCTGAGACGAGGATCTGTCCCCGAGTACATATGGACAACACCATTCTACCAGAAGCTAACGGAGTAAAATACCTTGGCCTAACTCTGAAGCTAAGGCTAACCTGGCGACCGCATATCATGGACAAAAGGAAAATACTGGATGACAGACTCAAGAAATACCTCTGGCTGGTGGGACGTAGATCTACCCTAAGGCTACGTTCAAAAATACTAATTTACAAAACCATCTTGAAGCCAGTATGGACCTACGGGATCCCACTTTGGGGCACTGCCTCCATGTCCAGCAGAAAAATCATCCAAATTTTCCAGAACAAGGCATTAAGAATTATGACTAATGCTAATCTTCTCACAACCAACTCCGAGATCCACCACACGCTGGAAATTCCATGGGTAGCGGATGAAATAAAAAGGCTGACGAGGGCCCATCTGGACCGCCTCGACAGGCATTTAAATCCACTGGCCATAAACCTGTTGGATAACAGTACAACAACCAGACGCCTAAGGAGAATCCACACACTTGACCTGCCGCATGGAATGGACGACTAGACTGCTTCTTCTCCAACCCCCCACTTTTTATCCCCACTGATTTTATTGTAGTAAAATGCAAAACTCTCCCAACTTTGTAATTATGAATTGTTATATGTACTATTTGTAAAAAAAATGTCCCGTCTATCAATAATGTCTGCTGATTGTCCCATTTTCGGACAGATTGCAGAAGGAGGGCTCTCCCCGAAATAAAAAAAAAAAAAAAAAAAAAAAAATATATCAATATATCAATATATCAATATATCAATATATCAATATATCAATATATCAATATATCAATATATCAATATATCAATATATCAATATATCAATATATCAATATATCAATATATCAATATATCAATATATCAATATATCAATATATCAATATATCAATATATCAATATATCAATATATCAATATATCAATATATCAATATATCAATATATCAATATATCAATATATCAATATATCAATATATCAATATATCAATATATCAATATATCAATATATCAATATATCAATATATCAATATATCAATATATCAATATATCAATATATCAATATATCAATATATCAATATATCAATATATCAATATATCAATATATCAATATATCAATATATCAATATATCAATATATCAATATATCAATATATCAATATATCAATATATCAATATATCAATATATCAATATATCAATATATCAATATATCAATATATCAATATATCAATATATCAATATATCAATATATCAATATATCAATATATCAATATATCAATATATCAATATATCAATATATCAATATATCAATATATCAATATATCAATATATCAATATATCAATATATCAATATATCAATATATCAATATATCAATATATCAATATAATCAATATATCAATATATCAATATATCAATATATCAATATATCAATATATCAATATATCAATATATCAATATATCAATATATCAATATATCAATATATCAATATATCAATATATCAATATATCAATATATCAATATATCAATATATCAATATATCAATATATCAATATATCAATATATCAATATATCAATATATCAATATATCAATATATCAATATATCAATATATCAATATATCAATATATCAATATATCAATATATCAATATATCAATATATCAATATATCAATATATCAATATATCAATATATCAATATATCAATATATCAATATATCAATATATCAATATATCAATATATCAATATATCAATATATCAATATATCAATATATCAATATATCAATATATCAATATATCAATATATCAATATATCAATATATCAATATATCAATATATCAATATATCAATATATCAATATATCAATATATCAATATATCAATATATCAATATATCAATATATCAATATATCAATATATCAATATATCAATATATCAATATATCAATATATCAATATATCAATATATCAATATATCAATATATCAATATATCAATATATCAATATATCAATATATCAATATATCAATATATCAATATATCAATATATCAATATATCAATATATCAATATATCAATATATCAATATATCAATATATCAATATATCAATATATCAATATATCAATATATCAATATATCAATATATCAATATATCAATATATCAATATATCAATATATCAATATATCAATATATCAATATATCAATATATCAATATATCAATATATCAATATATCAATATATCAATATATCAATATATCAATATATCAATATATCAATATATCAATATATCAATATATCAATATATCAATATATCAATATATCAATATATCAATATATCAATATATCTTCGATCTTTTTGTAGAAACTGGTTCTTTGTGTTGTTCATTACCATCTGCTGCGATGGGCTACATGGGTGCTCAGCAATGTAGGTAACCTCTTGTAACGTATCGAAATTACGTAGTTTCCGCGCCAAGAACACTTTAACGACTTGGTTGAGCTTGGGATCCTACTCTGCTATGACAGAGTGTGTGGCCTTGGTCCAAGATGGAGTTAACCATGGTTCTTGGCGAGATGCTGAATGAGCCGATGGAACTAGAGTTGTTGTAGAAGCGAATTGTATATTTCTTTTCTTGTTGCCAAACGCATAAATTCGATTCTCGTCACCTTTTGTTACCTCCTCTCTCTTAATTTAATATAATATAATTTAAATTAAATAATTTAATATTTAATTTTTGTTTCATTTGTCGAAATACCCTAAATTTGGCAAATTTTAGCCGGATATACATTTCTTTCATACGACTAATAAAAATATTATCTACTCAGCTTTATTATCTACTCGGCTGGACCTTTTTCCTTTTTTTTTTAATTACTAAAAATCATTTACTAAAAAAAAAAATTAAAGTAAAAATATATATGTATATCAACATAAAAAAAATAGATTAAGTGAAAAATTGGTATTAAGGTCCCAACAAACCAACAAAATTAATAATTAACAAATTCGTTGATACCAAGCCAAGAAAAAATTTAAGAAATAAAATCAATATACATCAGTTAATTATATAAACAGATACTATTCGTTAACAGTGGATTTCTATTAACTCACGAGTTCTTAGTAACCAATTTGTTTCTTGGTGTAGAGATAGTCTGAGTTCGTCCGATAAAATTTGCCATCCAACAGTAATGGCTTTGCCAATTGGTACTATACCTAAAGATTACGAGTACGCAAAGAAAAGCGAGCATACTGCATCAAAAGTAACCGTTAAGTGACCAATTAAGAGATGTAAGTATTTCGCTTCAAGTCACAGAGTGAAATGTCGATTCAAAATGTTGAGGACGATTATCGACACCCCTTTGAGATATCAAACTCAAGTAGAGACGAGCGACTCCGATGACCAGTAAAGGTCAGAGTTGAAAGAATTGAGCATATGGACAAAAGCACTCGTTGTCCGATACCAGCGCAATCATAAGAAAACCAAAATGTCGAAATATGGTGGGAAATACTCTTAATTTAAAAACTTTATCTAGTTGTTTAAAACCCTTGTTCAAACCAACATGTCAATTGCATAAATGGCAAAATTTAATTATTTAACTTCGTGCCTCTAGGAAAGCCCCAGGAACCGTGAAAGCGTTCCAAGTCACAGACGAAAACTTGGGATCTTGAAACGCGTTTTTGAGAAGGATTGCTTTATTTTCCTGAAAATTATTTCTGCCTTGTTCAACGTTTAACTAAAACATATAGTAGAAAATTGTCATTGGAAGCGATCGCAAGCAGTTTTCCTTTATCTCTTCACATCACTTTCACGACTCGTAGTTTATAGTTCAATCAAAGTTAAAGAAAAGAAATAAAATCATAAAAACTCTTAGAATTTTTTAGTATCTATAATCCTCGTTGAATATATCTTTGAATATGTTTTCTTTTTAATATCCTTATTCCTGAATGACTCTTAGACCTTTGCTTGCTGTCCTCTGAAGTTTTTATAGCCCGAACTTATTATTGTCAGGTGCATATCTTTGCATATATATATATGCAAATGTAAATAATAGAGAAAGCGGTAATTGCTAAAATCTATGCGGTCTAGAGCTCCTGTTACTCAAACCGTTCTGTTTATTGAATAAGTGGGTTTTCTTTTCTTTTAGTTCTTATTGTTCAATGTCCCTGTGTTGCAACAGTACTATTTATCATGTTCAGATCGGGGCCAAAATACTAAATTTGAGAACGCTATTGTTTACTCTACAGAGACTTTGCTGGAAGGCCCAATTCCATTGAGAATTGTTTAGATAGTTTTGTCGTTGACTTTTCTATGCTGAAATTCCTGTCGATGGGTCTACTGGTCTACTTTATGGAGATTTTGCTAGAATGACCAGTTCTGTCGATGATTTTGTATATAGTTATACTAACTAAACTTAACTAAACTAAGCTACATTTCTGTCAATGACTATATTGCTTACCCCATCGAGACTTTGCTGGAATGACTTTAGACAGTTCTATCGCTAACTAGCCTATGTTAAACTTCCTTAGGCATGGTAGACGAACAAGAGCATTAACGTAGGTGGACACAGCTACACATACACTGGACTATCAAGTGGGCAGTACACTCAATCCCAGATATATTTTCAAATAAAATATCAATTGTAACTGGTTTGCACATTTGGGGTTTGGTTTTTAGTCTACGCAAAAGTTAAATAGTAGAGCGAAAAAAATTAGAAAAAAAAGGAAATAATAAGATTGAAAGAAAATTAAAATAAAAAGAATATCAAAGAAGCTAACTTCGGCCGTGCCGAAGTTTGTATACCCTTGCAGATTATTGATTACTTTCTCCGTCATATTGTATTCAAGATATTTTAAAAATTGGTAATATAAAATTTAAAAACAATTTGAACCAAAAAAAGAAACAGTAAGAAAAAATTCGAGTTTGCCAACGGCCGGATTTGAACCTCCGCTCACGTCATTTCTAGAATCGATCTCTACCTATTGCGCTACCAAACTTAAAACTCAAGGCCTCGCTATTTCGGCATACATTGCAAGCGTTCAGCTTCTCGATCTCTAAATTTTCTGACGAATTCTAGAAAACAACAACACAATACAAATAGTTTTCTGTCTCTTTCTGTTTCGCACTCAGCTTGTAGTTTTTTCAAGCACGTGTTCGCATATATGTATGTATGTATGTTTGTATGTTTCCATGTATGTTGTTTGTGTATGCATATATAAAAGCAAATATAAGCGTATTTAATTGGCTGCATATGCATACATACTAATGCTGATGGGGGTTGATTCATTGATTTTATTGATTTATGTCGGTGTTTATTATCTGATTCAAACTTACTGATATGATGTAAAAGTATAGTTCTCATCTGTTCACCAAATTTGGTTGAGATATCTTAAAAAACAAAAAAGTTTTTCTCACAAAAACATACTTTTTCTGATGGGGGTTGATTATTGATTTTATTGATTTATGTCGGTGTTTATTATCGGATCTGAATCAAACTTGCTGGTAAGGTTTAAAAGTGGAATTGTCATCTTTGTGCCAAATTTGGTTGAGATATCTTTTTCTCACAAGAACTGTTTGGAACAACTCACATTTCGACCGAGGTACCTCTGATCTTTCCTATTTTTCTATAACTTATAGCTGTCCGATCCTACCAATCTTTAAACTTGATTTGCTTGCAACATTAACGAACAGAATGATATGACTTTTATTCACGTAGCTCAAAATTTAAGATCGATTTAGTTTGTAGAAACAGACAGACGGACAGTCGTACATGGTCATATCGACTCGGCTTTTGATGCTGATCAAGAATATATATACTTTATGGGGTCGGAAACGATTATTTCTATGCGTTACAAACATCTGACCAATTTTATTATACCCTCTGCAAGGGTATAATAAAAATAAAATTAAATTAAAGAGTAAAGCGAATAAAATAAAAGGAATAAAAATAATTAAAGATCTCTCAAAAAATCAAAAAATGTTAAAGAAGACGAAATGTGGTGATGAGTCAACTGTTCAATATCCTATTACTCAAATTTTTCACAAATTGATTATTGCCACCTGTAATTAAGTTACTAACATTTTATTACCCAACTGGCACATTCTCGGTTAGTGGATTGAAAGTCGCGTATTTCTTGCCAAAAATTATTTCATCAACGCGGTAAATTAGGCACGGTGAATGAGTTGAACGAAGTAAAGGCTAGAGAAAGAGAGTGACATCCGCGAAGAGATCGCGAGAATAGAGGCTGAGATGAAGAGAATGAACAGACTAAAACAACTCAAGCAACTTCAATGAATCAGCAACAGGTTTATGAGTTATTAAACCAGCTTACAAAGAGTTCGATAAGCAGATCAACCAACTCAGGGGAGAGATAAACAACATTAGGGTGGTAACGCCCGAAGTCAAACCGTTTGAGAGAATCGTGATCAGGGGGGACGTATCGTGCGACGAGCCTCTGGATATAGTTAAGACTCTACCTACTCACAGGGATACAGGGATAATACTTGGCATGGCAACAGGCGCCCACAGATGTCTATGAGCTTTTCGACCCATACGATGGCAGCTCACGGCACTTCCAAGAAGTGTCAATACCGGACCCGTTGACCTACCCTCCGCTTTAGCTCTGGCTAGTGATGAGGAGGCAAGCATTGAAAGGAGCATTTTCACTTCATATTACGTGTGATCGATCGATGAAAGAGAGCATAGAAACGATGACTGAAAACCAGCTCAAAACAAACAACATGGCCGGCCGCAAAGTAGCGACGGGAATGCCCCAAGTGTGGCTAACCCACACTACATAAAAAATTAGGGCTCAACAAGGCAGAGTAGGAACTAGCAAGGGCAGCCCAAGGGTAAGAAGAGGTCCCGAGTGCAGCAACCCGAGACCGTCATCCTCCAAATTTTAACAACGCACTTATTAAAAAACGTGCAAGGGGTCAAGGGCCATGGACCAACTACAAGAGAAGTTCCTGATAAAGGCGACAGGAAATTAATAATCTGGTACTGGAGTACAGACGCCAGAGAAATCGACGACGACTACGCAGTCGATAACGAAGGGGACTCGATCAATTTTTTAGCGAACTGTCCCACTTGCTATTCATTGACAGACAGCTGGCTGGGAGAACACTAAGAATCGTACTAAATTGCGGAGCAGCCAAAACCAATGCAGTACATTAGGCGCCTAAAGGAGCTTCTTAGAGTTGTTGCGGCTGATTCTCCATTAGCTCCACGCACGGTTCTAGCGTGTTGGTGCAGAAATATTATATAAATGGTTTTGGCAAATCTGCCACATGTTTCTTATTTCCCGAACTAAAAATGTTTGACGCCCTCCATGGCCACGGTTTCCTAAAGGAAATCGGGGCAAAGATTGATTTCCCAGTAGGACCAATAAAGATTGGAGCTCATGAAGAAAGAATGAAACACCACAGGTGCTGCGATGTCAATTTTACTAACGGTAATGACATTCTGGACGATAAAAGAAGATTTTAAAAAAGTAATCCTTAAAAATACTAAAGCGTTCTCTACCAAAGCAGAAGCCTGAAGCCTGGTTGCCACAATTCTTATCACTGACATCAATCTCGTCTTCACAAGATTATACCATTTCCCGGTAGGAGTCAATGACTTTGTAAACAACGAAATAATAGAGTTGTTTGCAAACGGTCATTAATTTCAGGAAACTAAAAAAAAAGGGTGTTGACGATAAGTACCCAATGTCCAGCATCCCGTTGATCGTGGCTAATTTGTGGGACAAAGTATTTTACAACGCTCTATCTAAAGTCGGGATATGACCAAATTTACTTAGCGCAACACGACAGCGGAAAAACTGCCTTCTCAGTTAAGAACGGGAAATATTAATTTTGCCAATTGTCATTTGATTTAAAAAATGCTGGTATCATTTTCCAAAGGGCAATCGATGACGTCCTACGAAAGGAAATCGGCAAGTGCTGTTCTGTCTACGTAGATTTTCTCCGAGAACGAAGTCGATTATGTTAGACATATCGACTGGATCCTTAAAAAGCTCAGTGAGGCCAATATGAAGATTGCCAAGGAGAAAACCAACTTTTTTAAAGAAAGTTTCGAGTTCCTATTACAATGATCTCTAGGTCACTAAAGGATGCCAAGATGAATTACGCAACCAAAGAAAGGGAATTGTTAGCAACAATTTGGGCATTAGGTAGTCAACGCCATCCTTTGCGATCTGCACACTCTGGCAACAAATTCAGGACCAGTTAGTCAGATATTTTCCGACTACAAAATTCTGTCACTGGAAGAGACTTTTAGACTTGACGTCTTTGACACTACCGAAAGAAGGAAAATCATGGCTACGGAAAACAATCGTGCGCACAGAGCAGCTCTAGAAAATCAAAAACACGGTTTAGACGATTATTTCTTTCCCAAAAAAATTGCCAACTTCGCCTGAATTCTCGAAATCTGCACATAAGCCAAATATGACCGACATCCCAGTACGACGAGAACTCGGTTTGACGCCAGTTCCGGCTTAGGTTGGGGAATTTTTATATATAGATATTTTTTCCACCGACATGAAATATTTTCTCAACAAATTATCAAAATCCGCGGTAGTGCAGCCAGTCGCATCGCTCACGATTCGTAAAACCATCTTTGCTACAGATAACGAATATTTTCAACGAGGAAAAACAGTTTATTGCGACAAAGAGGCGGCTTTTAATTCTGAAACAATCAAATCGTGCCCAAGCGAACTCCGGGAGTAGCGGCAGCCCCACTGATGAACATCACTGGACACAACGAGGTGCTCAGACATCGTTTTTGCGCCGTTTAAGCGAAGAGAACACGGCCCCCATTAGTGTGTTAACCGTCTCCATTATCACAAGGCCTTTGGTTATTCTTATCGAACTACTAATGTATGGCGGTGTGCTGACCTATCTAGCTTGGCGGTGGTACAAGAAAATAAGACCAGATTGGAGAGTGGAGAGGCCAGTTGGAGAGAAGCAGCTTCAGGAGGACCTAGGACTACCCTCAACTTAAAATGGGGCCAGTTAATATATTACAAGCCGCGGCCCGAAGAACGGGCCACAGACCGAAGGGAATGGCCATGTACACCCAGCCCTATTGTACTTGTTGGGTGCCGTAGCGCCAGAACCTCCAAACAGTGAGGGCCCCTACTAAACATAACATAGTCAGGGCCCTCAGAGTAACGTAACAACAAGCGCATGGCGTAATGTGCAGAGCCAGCAGTAGCGTCGCAGAAAGCGGAGCCAATGAAGGAATCAGACCATGCGGACGTGGGAAATTGTTTTCGTTTTAGTTTATAAACTCATCTTGCAAACGACACTTAAATCAAGAAATTCGATTTATACTTAACTTGTGAGATACTTATTTTATATATATAAAAATAAAACGAAAAGATGTTTTTCGGCTGGGTTACAAATTTCAGTCTATCCAGTTCCCTTAAATTACAGAAATATTTGTAATGAAATGCTCAGACCCAAAAATTTGATTGAGGCAGCAAGACCAAAATATGTTATGAAAGTTACGATAGAGAATGGAAGCGTTATAAGGAATGGAAGGGGTAGATTAATGAAACAAAAATTTCCAAGCTTCACTAGATGGCGAGTTTCCACTAAATCAGCTAGGGTGTCACCCGGAGTGAGAGCTAATTCTATCTACGATCAATCAAGGGTGTCACCCGGAAATTAATTTGTTTTAGGTTATCGTTACTATCGTTCGCGGAAGTTTCAGAAGAACACACTTGTTCCAATACAGTTAATTTCAAATTCACCCGTTGATTGATTTAGTTTACGATATATCTACGCAACACATTTCTTATACTTTTAGATTAATCCGGAAATTTGTTTTATTGCATATTCTAGGGCACTAAAGACTCACGAGGAGCAGATATGCTTCTTCAGGGTCAATCAAGGATTTACCAGGAGACTGACTCGGTGGCAAAACTAGACTAATTAGGAATTTGACCGGAGAGTAGTCTAGTTGAAAACACATAAAACGAACTCATGTTATTCAAAATCATATAAATCCACTTAGGGTGTCGACCCGGATGATGGATTTAGTATCCTGTCTCCATGCATGCTTTTCTGAAAAGTTAGTATCTTAAAAAAAAGTGGCTTTTAAAGCTTTGGTTTAAAACATAATTAAGATGATTCAGGGAAATTTGTCACAAATGGCTCGCTTTCAAATATCAAAATGAAATATTGATAATTAATAATTCCTATCACCACACCGGATAAACTCCTGAGACGAGAGAACAAAGTAACCGGGCGAGCGCCCTTATGATCGACCCAGCTGCGTTCCATGCCTTGAGACACACTTACTTCTGTTTTCTTTCACTTGGCTCATCTCTAAGTTTAATAAGTTTGCTTTTTTTACTCTTGAACTTTTTTGAATTTCACTGCACCTCCATTTCACTTCTTACTTCGATCGGTTTCTTATCTTTTAACTTGTTTGTATATAATTTGCACGTCGTCCTTGTTCGATGTCATTTTCTTAATTCTCTCTCAGGGGTACTTTTCCATTTGTTTAATTGACTGTCTTCTCTCAGATTAATTGCTGAACGAAACTTTACATCATCCTGGGCCTTATTAAATTTTGTCGCTGCCAGTGCCGGCCAATCAGAGAAATGGATAGTTCTGCTGCAGTCGGTCCAAATTAACACGTGTCATCATTCTGCGTAAGCTTGTCTTTTTATACCCTGCACCCGTAGGGTACAAGGTATATTAAAGTCGCTAAAATGTATGTAACAGGCAGAAGTAATATAAAGTATATATATTCTTGATCACCACCAACAGCCGAGTCGATATGACCATGTCCGTCTGTCCGTCCGTTCGTATGAACACCTAGATCTCAGAGGCTATAAGAGCTGGAGTATCCAAACTTGGTGTCAATATCCGTCTAGTGTCTCCGCAGATCAAGTTTGTTTTAAATTTTTGCCACGCCCGCTTCCGCACCGCAAATTAGAAAAAAGTATACCTAGAGCTCTATTAAAGCTATCATAATTCTTTTTGTCAGACTCAATTTTATACCCAATATGTACCATCTGACCGAAATCGGTCAACAAATATCGGACATATACTTATATATGTTTTGTACTGAAATTCAATGGCAGCAGCAGCTGAAATGTGTGAGCGAGATAGCATGCGCATGTTGCTTTGTACTGAATGACGCATTACTTTCGTTTGCATTTTTCGGCTTGTTAAGAGAATTTTATGAAACACTTTATTCAATTACAATTTCAAATGCAGGGTATACTCCAAGTCGGCAGGGACGACTTGCTTACTTCATTTTTTGTTATGCGAGTAACTTTCTACTAACGCCCCATGCACCATTGGTGTCTTGCTACCTTGCGTGTATTTCTATTCTATGTGCAGGTGCCTCACTAAAAACTAAATACGCAGGCGCATGCGTGGTTCTTGCAAAATGGCAACAGTAGATCGGCATGCCTAGTTTTAGCATGTTCCATGACTTGCGACGCGTCGGCAGCATAGCGGCATGTTTCGTTTCAGCATGTACCGTAGCTTGCCCAAACAATGAACATGTATGTTTGAGTATGAAGAATCGATCAGGAGTGCGTCAGTATTATATATGTAAATACTATTCCAAAAATGTGAAATTTATAACTTCATAAAGGAATTTATAATTATTATAAAAAAAAATACAGAGATTAACCAGTCGGTAAGACGATACTTATATATATGTATTTAGAAAACGTTTCGTCAAATTTTAAATTTATTTAGTGATACGTCAAAAAGTCCATTAACTAAGGAGAAGGCTCTTTAAGAAACAATGAAATATCTCTATCGGAAAAAAGTGAAGATATAAATTAAATGGCTTCCAAGTGATTATTTTAAATCACCAAATCGGACAATGGTGGGATACATGAACATGTAAATTAAGGGCCAAATGATTAAAGGAACGAATTACTTAGCACCAATTTTTGTTCTTTTCGCTATGGGTGCGCTTAATACACGGGAACAACATTTCAAAGCACAGAATATATGAATTCTACATCTTGTTAGGGACTAAATAAGATAAAATTGAAGTTTTTAAAATATGAAAATAGAGGTCAGAACTGATAACACTATAAAGGCGATTGTACTCAGAACAAAGCATTCGAAAAGGTTCATGCAACACATAGTTATTACAACATTTTGGAAGAGATAAAGGTATGAAATTTGTAGTACACCTACTAATAGTGTTACACGGTGCAATAACTCAGTCGAGTCTATATCACCATTAATAAGCTTATGCATGAAGATGACAATGAGGTAAAGAGAATTTTGGTTGTATATGGATCATTAAATTAAACACCGAAATCATTCATATCATCAAGACGTTTTAAAAGTCTATTATTAAGAAAGTAGGTTACAATCTGTGAAGTAATTCTGTTGAAAGTTTATACACTGCATTTAGAAGTGTTGAGGTTAAGCAAGTTAAGTCCAAGCCTGGAAGTTATGAAGATCAGAGTGCAACTGAAAGAGACATTCAATGTATTTGAAACTAAGATAAATCTAAACGTCATTCGCATACATAAAAACACGAGAGTGGCTTATGATTGAGAGAAGATCGTTCATAAATATAGTAAAGAGCAATACAAATAGTTTCAGAATTGGCTTATATAAAGCCTCTGCGCAAAATCTGATTACACAGCCTGGTATCCCATCGGGGCCAGGAAAGTACACTGGTTTTACTAAACCAGGCACGCTAAGAAGCGAACTCTCTTCAATTAAAGGATTATAGATACAATTAGACTCTTTCAACTAGTAAGGATAGAAAAAATCCGCTCGATATTCCGTGGAGGAATAAGTTGTTGTGAAAAAATCAGCAAACAAATCAGCAATTGCTTGATCAGTGTCCGCTGTATTATTTTCAAAAGAAATGCGAGACGAAAAGACGGATATCTTACGTTTAGAATTGACAAAGTTATAGAACAATTGACGATTTTGTGAGAACTCAAATTTGAAACGTTAAAGGTAATTCTTATAGCATTGCGTATTAAGCCTCATAAAATTTGAGCGAGCGGCGATCGAAATCAGAAGAATGACGTGATTTCTTGTACTTTGATTAATATCTTGACTTCACGTTATTCAAGCTTGAAAATCCAGGAGGATCGATGAGACAACACCGACGTCCTGCATGGGACACAAACCCTATGAAGCTAATTAAGAATATTATAAAATATAGAAATAGCTAGTTTCATGTCTGAATTACGAGCCCCGACCACCATTAATTCGTACGGCAAGCTTTTCTACCCATATGCAATGTTTAACAGATGATATTTTCAATACTAAAATAGATAACATTTCCAAACCTATTTTTTTCTGAAAGATCATTTTATTCTTTTAATTTTAGAGCAACAATTTTTTTTTCTACCCTAACAATAATAACAAAAACAATACTTTCATTGAGAGTTTTGCTTTTCTGATATGAAAAATTTAACCACTATTAATTTCGTACGGTGCGTTAAATAAAATATACTGTTTGATTAACATGTATTTTTTTTAAATATTAATATTGGGTAACATGGCCATTTGCTTTAACAACACCTTTTTAAACGCTCTGACATTGGTTTTAATAAATACGGACATTGTTCTGTTAAAATAAAGTCCCACATCTCTTGCAATTTTGTTTTTAAGTCAGATACTGTTCTTTGAGGCTCTTTGTTTAGGTCTCTTCATTATTCCCCATATATTCTCGATTGGGCTTAAGTCCGGCCTATTTGATGGCCTATCTAAGACCCCAATTTGTATACCCTGTACCTATAGGGTAAAAGGGTATATTAAAGTCGTTAAAATGTATGTAACAGGCAGAAGGAAACATTTCGGACCCCATAAAGTATATATATTCTTAATCAGCATCAACAGCCGAGTCGATATAGCCATGTCGGTCTGTCCGTCCGTCTGTCCGTCCGTCTGTCCGTATAAGAGCTAGAGCAACCAAACTTGGTGTCAATATCCGCCTAGTGTCTACGCAGATCAAGTTTGTTTCAAATTTTTGCCCCACCCACTTCCGCCCCCGCAAATTAGAAAAAACTATAAATAGTGTTCTGTAAAGTTCAGGGGATTTTGTGATTGAAATAATAAAGTTGATTTGATCTTTGCTTGGTGTCGGTATTTTCCGAACTGAATTTATTTAATAAAATCTTAGTATATAAGTAAGTTTGAGTTCTGTCGCTCAAAGCAGCGGCAGAACAGGAGTATATAGCATGCCATATGTATTTGTATATATTGTTAAATATGTATATATGTGCAGAAGGCATATACATGCGCTTGGTACCGGATGGTCAGAACGTCATAGTGCTTACGCTGCAGTTCTCATGCTGCGGGCCAGTCCACATATAAGTGGCTGATCATATTGCGGCACTTGACGGCGGTTATATTATGTAAACAAAGCGACAAAGTGTCTCTATGTTTATGCGCTTGATACTCTATTATTCAATTTGGGCATATGACCACTTTACATATTGTATACACTACAATACGGTGGGCATATGCTTGTTTGGCATATAACATACTACACCTCCCCTTTTAGAGAAATAACGTAATAATATGTTATGTAGTTATTATTTTATTTTCTTACGTTATTTTTTTTAAGGGCGGGGATGTAGCATGTTCTGAAGTTCAGTAATATAATAATAATATTGTAGCAATATATATATGTTGCAATATTTATGCGCGCAACATTCAAGGGCATCGGCCTATTAAGCAACCACCCATGAGTGCATGGTGCTGGACAACTGCTTAGTCGACATATATATCACGCGCGGCCGCTTGGGCCCAATACGTAACATGATACATCCTCACTCCACTTATGTACGAATTTATGCTTATGCTAACACTTAGATATTCTTATATATAAGCTTATACATAAGCATACCGCTCCTCTGCCGGCTTCACCGGCAGCGCAGCTACGCGGTTTTAGCTGTACTTGAATATTGTATGAGAATTAAGAATTAATTAAATAAACGACCATCAAACCATGCAGACATATCTTGTCTTATATAAATAATATTGAAAATACTATCGAACCTGGGAGGACCACTCTACATTTTAATAATAATAATTTTAATAATTTTTTATTAGCAAATCTTTTAGTTTTTATTCATTCAAAAGTTAGGTAAATGGGAATAAAATTTGGAATATACCTTTATTATCAAACATTCAATTTTTTTGAAAAAAAAAAATTTTGGAGAATTTTGTATTTTGCAAAAATAAAGGGAATATGTCCGCTTTATTTTATGTTCAATTTGAGAAAGTTTGAAGAAAGATTTTTGTTTTTTTTTTTTTAACAAAAATAGGAAAAATCTTCCTTTTACATATCCCTACCTAATTGGTCGTATAGCTTTACAGGCTATACTCTATGGACGGAAAAGGTTCCGCGCATTTTTACAATATTTCTTACAATTTTTGTTTTTTCTTATCATGTACTTATTTAAATTTATATTATGTGTATTGTATTGTTTTTTTTTTTTTTTAAAAAATTTTCTTTGTTGTCATCTATTGGTTTTCTTCTTATTTCGTCTGGTCCATAGCATCAGCTGGGCGTCGCCGGTTGGCACGCTGATGCTCCATCGTTGGTGTAAAAGGCGGCCTGCCTTTCACACTTGTAGGCTGCTGCTGATGTCCGGGGCCTTTGGGCTCAGGCGGTACTGGTGCCGGTCTTCGCACCAGGTTTTCTTCTATGTTGGTCAGGTCGTATAGTCACTCAACTATTTACCATTGAGGTGGCTGCTGATTGTAGATGACCATGTACTGCGAGTACATAGCTGGGTGCTTGGTGATTGTTGGGGTTTTTTTTTTGAAATCCCACGTATTCTATTTCGTGTTTTATTGTTTTTTTTCTCTGGTTCTGGTATTGAACTGCAAATTGTTGTGTTTGTGTTCATTCCTTTAATCAGCGCGTTTTCTCAATTGTGTGTAAACGTTTGTGAGTAAACGTTTTTTTTTTTTTTTTTTAAAACATTATTGTTGTTTTGCCGTTTAATTTTTTTCTTCTTTGGTCCGTTTTTCTTTTAAGGTAATTGGAGGTTGGAGCAGTTCCTTTATTTATTTCATTTATTTTTTTTAATGATTTTTATCAGCATTCATTTTTTTTCTTTCCGATCGTGTGTAACTTTGCGTATTGAAGAACTGTTTTTCCTTTTTGGTTTTCTCAAAGCATCATCCTGCTTTCTTTTTCCTTCCAGGTTAGTTATGGTCCTGGTCACTATTCCTTGTGACCACTGTCACGGTCGCCATGTAAAGTTCAGGGGATTTTGTGATTGAAATAATAAAGTTGATTTGATCTTTGCTTGGTGTCGGTATTTTCCGAACTGAATTTATTTAATAAAATCTTAGTATATAAGTAAGTTTGAGTTCTGTCGCTCAAAGCAGCGGCAGAACAGGAGTATATAGCATGCCATATGTATTTGTATATATTGTTAAATATGTATATATGTGCAGAAGGCATATACATGCGCTTGGTACCGGATGGTCAGAACGTCATAGTGCTTACGCTGCAGTTCTCATGCTGCGGGCCAGTCCACATATAAGTGGCTGATCATATTGCGGCACTTGACGGCGGTTATATTATGTAAACAAAGCGACAAAGTGTCTCTATGTTTATGCGCTTGATACTCTATTATTCAATTTGGGCATATGACCACTTTACATATTGTATACACTACAATACGGTGGGCATATGCTTGTTTGGCATATAACATACTACAGTTCTATTAAGGCTATCATATTTCTTTTTGGCAGACTTATATAGCCAATATGCACCATCTGACCAAATTAGGTTAAAATCGGTCAATAAATATCGAAGATATACGTATATATGTTTTGTACTGAAATGTCATGGGCAGCAGCAGCTCAAATGTAGTGGGTGAGAAAGCATGCATTTGCTGTTTCGGCTTGTTAAGGGCATTTTATAAAAAAATATATATTGAATTCGAAGAAGTTTGACTATATGAGCGATTGTACATGGCACCATATACATTACATTGCAGGGAAAAAATGATTATTGAATATAACTTAATACTTTAAATAGTTATAAAAATTATGCTACAAAAACTTACATAATAAATTATAATTTGTAGGACTTTTTCCACTTCCTGGAGTTTTTCAGATCTTTTCTTTTACTTAATTTTTTCCTTGAAATTTGTCGGGAGATATCAGAAATTTCAACTTAATGCATATTAAATAAAAATAAAAACTACGACGACTTCACCATTCTTGGTGTGAACGACACCAGCAATACGCCTAGGGGTAAAAGAAACAAAACTATAAGTGACCCTCAAAGTTGCAATTTTTTTTTATTGGAGGTCATCTGAGTAAAGAGAAGTATCCGTTTTTTTCAAGTACAGCGCCTTAGCTACTTTTTTGGGGTGATCTTAGTTATTAAACTTCTTTATCTTCTGTAACCAAACTTTTCTCCTCCACAACGAAAATCAATTATGTATATGTAAGAGACCAAATCTCAAACCTAGATTTATTCCTAGCTGCCAAACCTAAAAGTTCGAGGTCTGTAAGCTACAAAAAAAATATACATAGATATGTCTGCTTATGCCTTAACAGTTGCCCACAATAAAGTTTAGCATTGTAACAAGATAACTTTACTTTTCTCACAAAAGCTAGAGCCTTTTCCGTAATTTTGGCACTTTTTTTTTTTTTTTGATTGGAATTTCCATTTTGAGCCTTAAAAGAATGAGACTGTTGCCGCCGAAAGCTCATTACCACCCACGCAGCCAATAGAGGGTTAACCCGTTACATTTACATTTATATATATTTTCTTTGCACTAATATTCTTAGCAGCCTATATGCTGGGAATTTAACCGTTAGATCTGTGCTTTAGTTTCAAAGTCGCTTCTATGCTTGTTGCCATGCAGATAGCAAATCAGTTGACGACAGAAACTACATAGGCACAGTTTAATTTTTAAAGCTGTACCAGCACCGTAACATTAAAATAGTTTATATTAGGTTAACAAACGTGGAGTTAATAAATAAATTTAATGAAGAAAAACTGTGTTGGTCTGCTCCTAAATTCCGCCGTGTAGAAAATCAACATCTAACTCAACAATTCTTTAAAAATTAAACTAAATAAAGTTTCTTTGGGTCAACCCAAAGAATTCTTTAACAAAGCTAACGAATTTCAAGGGTGTACCCAGAAACTTCGATCTAATCGCATAACGGGTTAACCCCTTAACGATTACACAACCACTTATAACACAGTGGTGTATAACATAAACGGTCAACCGCCAACGACTTACATAGATAAGTCCAACTAAAATTACCAACATCTCTGCATAGCGAAGTTAACTCCAAAGTCACTCGGAGTCATGTCAAACAGAAATCTGTCCAGCGGGGTATATCATTGCAAGAGATGCATGCAGGAGGATAATAACCGAATGGTCCAATGTAATCAATGTCACTCCTGGTATCATTTCGATTGTGTGGAGACTAAGGAAGATGGCCTTAATAGCAGCTGGAGCTGTGACTGCGCAAGCGTTAAGCGAACAATCTTAACCAACGCTCTGCAGACTGCCGCCAGTGCCATGCGTGTAGATGGGCCCCAGGCTGCATCATCGCCAGCAGAAGTTACGGATTTTGCAAGAACAACGGCTGCCAGTTTTATTGCAAAATTAAATACGATGGTAACGCAACCCACGAAAAGTGACACGTGGCAACTCTTTAACATGTTGCCACTGACGGCGGCGAACCAGATGCAGTCAATATATTCACCGTCAACAATAAAGCCACGCATGACAGCAATGCAACAGCCGCAACTCACAAATTTTCAACCACGTGCGGCACATGTAGCAGCACCAAGTGCATCGTAAATCGCAGCGCGTCAAGCGATTCCGAAGGAACTGCCCACTTTCGATGGAAATCCGTAAAACTGGCCACTGTTTTATAGCAGCTTCCAAACCAGCACAGAGATTGCGGGCTATACGGACGCTGAGAATCTCATGCGACTGCAAGCTAGCCTAAAAGGAAAAGCACGAGAGATGGTACAGTGCAAATTGCTGTTGCCAGCCATGGTACCCGAAATCATTCGAACATTGCGTATGTGTTTCGGGCGGCCAGAACATATTTTGCACGATCTGATGGAAAAGGCGAGGCAACTGCCTCCACCCAAAGATAAGCTCGAACCGCTTATCGAGTACGCCCTGTGCGTACGGAATATTTATTCAACTATGGAAGCCTGCGAACTTCGCAACTACATGGAAAATCCAATGCTCGTGCAGGAGCTAGTGGAAAAACTCCACACACAACTGAAGTTGCAGTGGGCAATGTATCCCAAGGACCGAAAAATACCGTCCATGGAAACATTTAGCAAGTGGATATACGACATAGCCGAAGCAGCAAGCCAGGTCACCAATATACCACAAAAAGGGTGCCAGCCTCAATCACCACATGGAAGCAGCAGATACACACTCCAAGGCAACCACATGTGTCGTTTGTAAACAAGCGCCACATAAACTTCAGAGCTGTGCGATGTTCAGGTCGATGTCTTCGGAACAGAAGAAGTCAATCGCACGCAACTACAAATTGTGCAATCAGTGCCTTAATCGTCACCATCGGAAATGCCAACGAGCTAAAGTATGTGGCATGCGTGGATGCAGGAGCATGCACCACCCACTAATCCACGAGGAGCAGCAAACAACAGAACCCACCGTAAAGGAGACGGTTCGAAACGTGCAGATGGACTAAATCTGCCAGTGCAGTCCATCGACATGCGTGCACTCGCTGAACAGTTCCCGTACTTGGCGGGACTACGCATAGCGTCATATTCTAATGTACGCCCCAGCATTATCATCGGTACAAACAACTGGAACCTCGCCGTGCCCCTCAAAATTAAAGAGGGGAAGTGGCATCAACCAATTGCATCTAAGACCCGCTTGGGATGGACGCTCCAAGGCTGCGCAACGGGAAGACGTGACTGCGAACATGTAAACATACATCTATGCAACTGCAATTTTGATGACGCCAAACTACACGAGCTCATCAAACAAGCGTTTTCCTTAGACGCAACTCCACAAAGGAAGATTTCATCAGACGAGGATATTCAGGCGCTAAAAGGTCTACAATCAACTGCGGTTCTGAAGGATGGCAGATATGAAGTCGGTCTAATCTGGAAAGACCCCAACGTCAAGCTGCCTAACAGCTACGAAAATGCCCTGGCACGATTTAAATGTCTTCAACGGCATTTCTCTCGGCAGCCCCAGTTAAGAGAACAGACACAAAGGAAAATAGACAACCTCATCAAAAAGGGCTACGCCCGAAAGCTGACCCCAAAGGAGGTTGCTGTACCAAACAATCGAGTATAGTATCTGCCAACATTCATTACGAAGAATCCCAATAAGACAGGAAGAGTTCGACTTATGTGGCACGCAGCAGCGCAGGCAGGAGGGAAATCCTTAAACGACTTCATCCACAGTGGACCAGATCTATTAAGACCACTAGTGGACCTACTTATCGCTTTTAGAGTGGGACGGATTGCCATATGCGGGGACATTGCTGAAATGTTTCACCAAATTCGAGTAAAACCAACGGACACTCACGCCCAGAGGTTTCTTTGGTTCAACGAAAGCAACGATACGCATCAGCCAGAAGTATACCTTATGGAAGCGCTCACTTTTGGGATCAACTGCGCACTCTGTGTCGCGCATTATATCCGCGACAAAAACGCGGATCGATTCCAGCACCAGTATCCTCTCGCAGCACAAGCGGTGAAGGATTACCACTACGTAGATGACTTTATCTACAGCGATGACAGCGATGTAAATGTTGCACATAATTGGGCATCGAACTCTCAGGAGGTACTCCTCATGCTCGACAGCCAATCAATGTCTGCCACGGCAGTTGAAATCACCGAGACTGAAAAGGTACTTGGCTTGTATTGGACACCAGGCTCCGATGACTTCATCTTCATATGCAAGTTCGCGAGGCTGAAACGAAACATATTCGAAGGCGACAGAACACCAACAAAGCGAGAACTTCTTCAAGTGCTGATGTCAATGTACGATCCCCTCGGCTTCATTTCATGCTTTACAATTGAGCTGAAAATTCTTCTACAAGATATATGGAGAAGCGGCATTGGCTGGGATGACAGCTTTCCAGAAGACCTTGTACCTAAATGGATGCGATGGAAACGTCTCCTACCAATAATGGCTGGTGTATCTATTCCTAGATGTTACTTCCGAAGCAGCGAACGCACACAAGACATTCAGCTGCATACGTTCGTGGACGCCAGTGAACTGGCCTACGTAGCGGTATCCTACCTACGTATACGGCAAGGAGAATCAACATATCTCAGCTTTGTGGCCTCCAAGGCAAAGGTGGCCCCGCTAAATCCAATGTCCATTCCAAGGATGGAGCTGCAAGCTGCCGTCATCGGAACAAAGCTAAACACTCGGATTACGGGCAATAAGCGGCTGTCAATCAACTCCAGTTGGTACTGGTCCGATTCTAAGACAGTATTAAAATGGCTCCGCATGGACCCCCAAAAATTTCAGCAGTTTGTCATGCATCGTGTGGGCGAAATATTAGAAGTTTCTGATGTTAATCAATGGAATTGGGTACCTTCTAATGAAAACCCTGCAGATTTTGCTACCAAGGCATCCCACTCTAATAAATTCACAAAATGGCTCAACGGACCAGAGTTCTTACTAAAGGAGCAGTCTGAATGGCCAAAATGTACTGATCTGGGGCCATCAACTAATGACGAGATCAGGCATAACCTATTTTTTATCGACAATTCGTCGCTGGAGTCGATAATAAACACGGAATATTTTTCCAACTGGCGCTATACATTTTCTACATAGAAAAATTACGGGCAAAACAAAGGATGGAATCACCACCGAAGGACATGCGCAATCTTCGGAATTCAAATCAGAAGCCTACAATCTAGCCTGAGGTAAACCTATAAAATCAAACTCCAAACTAATATGTTTGAACATTTTCTTAGATGAAAACCAATTGCTGCGCACCAGAGGACGAGCAGAAAATCTGTGCAGCCAAAATCAGATAGTGCTCCCGTATGGTCATCATGTTACGCGGCTTATAGTTAACTGGTATCACCAGGAAATGCACCACACTTCTCATGAGACGTGTATTAACAGAATACGAGGCATCTACTACATACCACGTTTGCGAGTTCTGTACAAAAAGATGCGAAAGTCTTGCCAACGCTGTAAAAATCAGAGTGCCAAACCTATCGTACCCCAGATGGCACCTCTACCAGCAGCTAGGCTAGCCGCCTACCAACGACCGTTCACATATGTCGGCGTCGACTACTTTGGTCCTCTTCTTGTGACGGTTGGACGGCGCAGGGAGAAGAGGTGGGGTGTTATCTTCACCTGTTTAACCATAAGGGCAGTACATTAGGAATTGGCATCTTCTCTGGATACCGCTTCATGCATCATGTGCATCCGAAACTTCTGTAACCGGCGCGGAACTCCGAGGGAGATCTATAGCGTTTAAAGCTGCCGAAAAGGTTATTTGCGACGAGCTGCAAAAGGTCAACTTTAACGAAGTCAAATCGTCGTTTGATAACATCAAATGGAAATTTAACCCACCAGCGGCTCCTCATATGGGGGGAGCATGGGAGCGACTTGTACGCTCCGTAAAAACGGTGCTCTATGCAATTTGTCCGGCTACAAAATTCACTAGCGAAGGCTTGCAAAGCGCTCTCTGGGAGGTGGAATATATCCTAAATTCCAGACCTCTCACCTTTGTTTCACTGGACAGCGAAGATGACGAGGCTATCACACCAAACCATCTGTTAATTGGATCAGCCGGCGGCTATAAGCCAATCTTTGACCCAACATTCAGCGTGCGGTATATGTGGCAGGCCGCGCAACAATTCGCCGACCAATTCTGTCGGCGTTGGGTGAAAGAATATGTTCCCGACCTGACCAGACGTGGCAAGTGGTTTACCAAAAAACCACCAATAGCAGTCGGAGACGTCGTCCTAATGGTGGACGAAAATCTGCCACGCAACAGCTGGCCTAAAGGTGTAATCGAGCATATAATTCTGCCCAAAGACAATCAAGTGAGACGAGTGCTGATCAAGACAACCAGCGGGACTTTGCAGCGGCCTGTGGCTAAGGTAGCTGTACTGGACATCGGCAGTATGGGAGGAAAACCAGCCCACGAAGCGGACAAGTTTACGGGGGGGAGAATGTTGCCGCCGACATCTCATTACCACCCACGCAGCCAATAGAGGGTTAACCCGTTACATTTACATTTACATATATTTTCTTTGCACTAATATTCTTAGCAGCCTATATGCTGGGAATTTAACCGTTGCATCTGTGCTTTAGTTTCAAAGTCGCTTCTATGCTTGTTGCCATGCAGATAGCAAATCAGTTGACGACAGAAACTACATAGGCACAGTTTAATTTTTAAAGCTGTACCAGCACCGAAACATTAAAATAGTTTATATTAGGTTAACACACGTGGATTTAATAAATGAAGTTAATGAAGAAAAACTGTGTTGGTCTGCTCCTAAATTCCGCCGTGTAGAAAATCAACGTCTAACTCAACAGAGACCATGACTCGCATCTCCTGAAAACTGAACGCCAGAAAACGGGCGGAATTGACAACATAGGCTCAGGCGCTTATCGAAACTGCCCAAGACTTTAAGTTTACGATATTTTGTACAAAAGACAAAAGACAAAAGCCAGGCCTCAAGCGCCGTTACAACTGATGGCATACATATTGCTTTCAACAAGGATTATACCTCAATATGAATCAAATTATTTCCTTTAGGGACCTTGATGCACGATTATGGATCGTCAGTTAACTCTTTGTAGACTAATAGAAATTAAATGTCTTTACCTTTTACGTGCTGCATTAGCAGGTCTGAGCTCTATATTTCTCTACTAACAGCTTCAATCCTAATTAGATAAGATGAAGCTAACTTTAGTGTTCATATTTTTACGCGTGTCTTGTAAATTGTTTCCGCGATTTAAGCGAAAAAGCTATCTTGCTTTTTATGCCTTTGGACTATTACAGCTTAACAGCTTCACAACTCACTATAACTGCATTCTTTTTATTCGCCATTTCCACGCTCTACTCTCATATAAGCTTATTGCCTCGGGCGATCAACGGAACATATTTACATATAAATATGTATACAACATTCTATACTTGTGTATGCAACCTGATTAAGCTTAGCAACCGCTTACACATTACAACATACAGTCGGCAATTAAGCATGCTAATTTGTGCCGCTGGCATACAAACATACGAATGTGTCCCTATGCATCTATTCATTCCATTCAATCTGTTTCCTCGGTGATGTCCGATAGAGATTGCATCGTCGATGGTTATCCATAAGCCCATTAAACCCTGCCCGTAATTCACATGAGAAATCACTTGATCTCATATTGTTATTGCATCTCTCCAAGAGTGTTGTTTTCAGGATTGACCCACTTGTTCTTCTAAAAGACAAATTTCATCCTACATTAAATGTAGCTATTGACTTTAATTTTAAGAGCCGACTTTTTGTACTAATTCGATCTCAAAGATTCGCTGTTTTCGTAAGGCTGACATTGTCAGACTTAATAATCTTTTTCTTAATAATGATTGGTTAAATTTGTACTGATTCGATCTCAAAGATTCGCTGTTTTCGAAGGCTGACTTTGTCAGACTTAATAATCTTTTTCTTAATAATAATTGGTTAAGTTTGTATAATTGAAAACATATGGACACTGCCATTCAATACTTTTATAAAGTGCTAGACTCTGTTTTTAAAGTTTGTAATCCTCTCGTGAAATCGGTTCGGTCTAACTTACTACCCTGGTTGACTCAGTAGTTGTTTAACTTACTAAAAATGGAGGTCGCCTATTTGATTTTTATCTGCATTCTGTTGCCCGACTTATTGTTTTTAACACCAAATACTATAAGGATTATCTTCAGCGGTGTAAACTTCTATTTTCAAATGATCCTAAGAAGTTTTTGAACTTTGTCTATACTAAACGAAAACAAACTATTCCTCAACGGATTTTCACTATATTTCGTACCCTTATTAGTAAAACAGGTTTAATTGTATTTTCAATCCTTTCTTCAATGAAAGTACTCTTCATAGCGTGCTTAAGTTAATTAAACCTGTGTACTCACCGGGGCCAGACGAGATTCCTGGGTATGTACTATGATTTTGTGCTGATTCTTCATGCAAGCCTATTCACAAGTTATTCTCCTTGTCTGTTGAAACATCCTCTTTCCCGATTATGTAGATGTTTAATTATTCCTCTCCACAAAATTGGTAATAAGTCTGAATTCTTGGGTATTTCTAAATTGTCCGATTTACATTTCTGTAAATCTAGTTTCACCCACACAGCATGGTTTTGGGAAGCGTATGTAGATCTACGACCACTAGCCTTCTAGAATTTACATCATTAACGATCAAAGGATTTGAAGAAGCTAAGCAAACTGATGTCTTATATACTGGCTTCAGTAAAGCTTTTGAATCTGTTAACCATAAGTTACTACTTTTTAAGTTCAACGAAATTGGATTTCCAACTTCATTACTGAGTTGGATTTGTGAGGACCTAACGATCAGAACATGGAAAGTTCTTTTTAAGTCATCTTTTTCTAAACGTATTAATGTGATATATATATATCCGAGGTACTTCAGGGTAGTCATCTGGGTCCGCTGCTCTTTACCCTCTTTATCAACGATCTTCCCTCCGTCATGCTACATTCGCTAGTGCCGATGTATGCAGATGATGTTAAAATAAAAAAAAGCTAAAAGGATTTTGCAGTGTTGCTTGGTTCAATAATCGAGAACTTGTAAATGTTAGCTTCGGCATGGTCGAGGATGTTCCACTTGTTGGTTTTTACGATATTCTTACAAAATTTCTACTTTTATATTAATAGGTATCACGACAATAAAATGGTTAACTATGACGCACTAGGTGGATTTCTAGTAACATCAATATCAGCCAATGTGCAGACGTCGCATGAAAATGGATCGATTTATCAAGTCGCGCAAAGAAATCGTGTAAATCAGTCAACTGTCACCTCAAGCTTTAGTTCTATAATGCCCAATTTTGAGAAAGTCAATAACAATGGTGCCATTCAAGCAACCTCTAATTCTCTGGCGATAACCGCTCGGTCGTTACAGCAGCAATCTTCTTTTCTTCTCATATCTTCAATGAGTGTGCTTACCATAAAACAAGTCAATTTTCAACACGCTGGTAATTACACATGTGCGCCTTCCAACGCTCGTCCTGCTAGCATTACTGTACATGTCCTTAGAGGTAAGATTATCAAGAATTAATAAAACTTATTAACTAAATACTTATGTTATACTTACTTTTAGGTGAAAAACCCGCTGCAATGCAACACGCAAACAGAAGCATTTTGGATAGTGAAAATAATAATAACAGTAGTTTGGGAATAAATATGGGTAGTTTTAATGGAAGTATTCGTATATATCTATCATTTCCGTTTCTGTTTCTATCACTTCTATCTTCCTTTTTCCTGATTATGAAACGTACCCTTTTCCTTTATCGCCTTTTTATGAGTAGACCTACTACAATAACAGTGTTCATATTTTTATTATTTATTGGACTTAGTAGGAACTTTAAACTATTGCTTTTATAATGAAAATAGAATCTTAAATAAATTAATTTAGTAAACTTATCATTTTAGAAACTGTACATACGTAGTCAGATGTTAGGCATAAAAATGTACTTTTTTAAATGCTATGAAATATAAAAATAAATGAATACTAATATCTATTTAAACTGTAAATATACTTCCACTACATTCAATGTACTGTACTGTTTAATAAGTAACTTCATAAAAACGAAATACATCTGATTATTGTGAGCATATGGATATGAGAATATTAAGATGTACAGTGCAAAACGGATTAATATAAGTTCATTTGATTCTGGAAATTTTCCAGGAATCGGAAAAAAGTCAATGAATAAAATTATTGGAAGTAGCTCTTTTGTAGTATGTTATATGCCAAACAAGCATATATATATATAACTATTTCAACACCCAATTTGGTATACGGTGACATCTGGCAGGGTGCCTGTCTAAAAACTTAATTGGACAACAACCAACCAATTGGACAACATCAAACCAAAAATTGGAAAAATCTGAGTGAGTAGAGGTTCATGAGTTCCGTGCAAAAGGAAAAAGCCGGCAGAAGAGTACACCTAAAAAAAAAAGAAAAGCGGAAATAATAAAACTATTAACTATACTAGGAATTGTCAAACACCAAGAATCCAATTAAAAAAGCCACAAAAGAGTGCCCAGATGACTGCGAGGGACCGCTAGGCAGCGCTTTCTGCCTCTATACGTGCAAATATTGCATGCCAGCCGATGCGAAGCTTACAAGCCTAAAACCAACAAGCCTGTGCGACCAGCACCGGCCCCGCCAGCGCGACAAGCTGCGCCCAAGGATCCGATAGTGCTACAATGAGCACACTTCATGGAACCAAAAACGGTACATAGAGCGTACAACTATAAATTAAGAATTAATGTAAAAAAAAAAATTTTTTTTAAAAACTTTTTGTAAGCGGAAGCGATAATTGCATTGCCCGCTAGAGTATGGCCCGTGAAGCCATACAAATTATTGGGAAGGATATCACTGTTGATCACGTAGGGAAAATTTTGAAACAAAATTAATTTCTTTTTTTTTAACATTTTTAAATTTTGAAAAAAGAAAGTTATTGGCATAAACATATATATAAAAAAAATAAAATTTTTTTAATATTTGAAACGAATAAACAATAAAATTAGCAAATCAGAAGAATTTTTGAAAAAGTCCCCTGTGAGCCAAAGGCATACCTCAAGATAAAAATGCCGCTAATAGAATCAAAAACAGTGGATTCCACTGCTAATGTTATCAACAAAGTGGAATCAAGTAGTGTAGATTTAGGATTAACAAATACTCTATTAACAATCATCGTTGTGATTCTCAGCGCACGCATAATTTTTAAACTGTACAATCTACACAACAAATGTTTGCGAAAAAATATATAAGCAAGGCTAATGATTTAGATAAAATCTAAAGAAAAATGAATGATATATAAAAGCCAATAACAACGATTATAGTTAACAGTGTATTCAAATTTTTTTGTTTTTCGTACAATCATTTCTTCTTACATAAAATTTCTTACTTTTCACAAATTATTACTTTTTACAATTAAATAAAATTCCCATAAAACACTTAACAAAGAATATATTGAGAAATAATTCACTATTCGCAAGTAGGATTCATTTCCTTCTTGCTACTGAACCAGTATATATGTACCAATTGGAAAACTTGTACATGTCTATATACAATTGTGAAGTCTCACCTTTAATAAGATGTTCAATTTAAAAAAAAACCCTTGTTTTAGGTTAAATACCTAACGTAGAGGTAAATACTATCACAAGATATGACAGGCTAGGTCCCATAACGATCACTGTTGTCAATAAGTATTAATTTACTTTTTTCACACAAGATTAATTGATCATGTTTAATGGAATGCAACGAGATAGTGTCCAATATTAAACGTAGACGTATTGAGTTTGGTAAATCGTTTAAGTGCTTAAATAAAAGTCCACCGATTTCAAACTTAACAAAAGCAAAGCACATTAGATGCTTGATAAACACATAAAATAATATTCGTGGAATAATCTATACAAATTCAAATAGATTAACGCAATTGCATTTAACGCAACGAAGTGACGTGTTAAAAAGTCTAAGGGAAAACCTTAGATATATATCGGAGAGACATAGCTTAAGCCTATTTATCCCGAATATAATAAACACACCAGCTAGATTTGATGAGTCAGTATTAATGGATACTGACCAGATCGGGCTACAATCAAGTCATGACGTCCACAGTCGAAAAAGATCGACAATATGTGAGAAAAGTCTCAACTTCCATCCCCGAATTTTATGGCAGTAAGCTATCACTCCATCGCTTCTTGACAGCGTTAAGAATCACAGATAGAACTAAAGGAGATCAAGAAGATCTAGTCGTTGAAGTTATTAAATCAAAGATAACAGGCACAATCCAAGGAATAATCCAGAAACTAACTGATAACGTCAAAGGAGAATCCTCCGAACTTATCGAAGCAAAATTGATGAATACAAAACTAAAAGGCAAAACAGCATCGAAATATAGAACTGATATTGACAGCTTGCGCAAGCAGTTATCATTAGCGTATATTGACGAAGGTTTAGACCTAGCAAGTGCTGATAAATTTTCGATCAAACAGTCCTTATCAGCCATGATTCACAATTGTGAACATGAGAAGGTCAGACTAATACTAGAAATAACCAATTTCATTGATTTAAATGATGCAATGGGTAAATATATCCATTACAGCACGAAGATTACTGGAAATGCCGGCACTATCTACTATTACAGAGGCAACAGTAGTCGCGGTAACCGAAGAGGTTACTATAACCGAGGCTACCCAAAACTTAACAGAGGTAATTACCAAAACAGAGGTAATTACCACAACAATTCCAGAGGGAATAATAGAGGCCAAAATAGAGGATACTCTAGAGGCCGTGGTAACTCGAATAGAGGCCACAACAATGAAAATAACAGAAATGTAAACGTTCGAAAGTAGTTCGGGAAACGAGTAAGCCCCTTAAGACATTCAGAGTATAGTATACAACATCAATCTTAGTTCAGGAATATTTGTGAAATTAAAAAAATTTAAAACGAATAGTTCATTTACTTTATATTAGATACTGGTGTAGACATTTCAATAGAATGTCGATATTTTTGATAATGTTAATGTTAACATATCAACGAAAATATCATTATGACATATGACAAATTAAATTAGAATCGACAAAACAAACTGTCCTAATCCCGAATCAAGAAATTGAGGAAGCAATATTTATTGGAAATACTATCTCCAAAAAAAAAAAATTTGGTCCGAGTGTTGAAAACAACAAATTCAACCAAAATCCTAAACATTCATAAGATAAAACCAGAGACGCTAAGTGATTATGATATAGTCCAAGAAACTAACAATAATAGACACGAAAAAACTTACAAAAAACTTCCCGCCACAATTTAAAACAAAACTCAAAGAGTTGTGCATACTCAAAGAGTATACTGACATATTCGGATTTGAAACCGAATCAATAACAACAAACAATTTTTACAAACAAGAACTAAGATTGAAGGATAATAATCACGTGTACACTAAAAATTATAGAACTCCTCATGCACATAAAGAAGAAATCAATAAACAAGTCGAAAAGCTTATTCTATATGAAATAGTTGAACCATCCACTTCAGAGTACAATAGTGCAATTCTACTTGTACCCAAAAAAGGTCTACCTGGTTGTGTAAACAAAAGATGGCGACTAGTAATAGACTACCGTTAACTAAACAAAAAATTACTATCCGATAAATACCCACTTCCGAGAATACTTTTGTCTAGATTTAATGTCTGGATTTCATCAAATAGAATAGAAACAAAACTCTAGAAAATTAATTTCTTTTTCAACGAGCAATGGTTCGTACCAATTCACAAGACTACCTTATAGTCTTAAAATAGCGCCAAGTTCTTTTCAAAGAATGATGACAATAGCCTTCTCTGGACTTAATCCTTCGCAAGCATTCTTGCATATGGATGACTTAATAGTCATCGGTTGTTCCGCAAAACCACATGATTAAAAACTTAACAAACGTTTTTGATTTGTGTAGGAAACACAACCTTAAATTACATCCAGAAAAATGCACTTTCTTCATGCACCAAGTGACTTTCTTAGGCCACAAGTGCACTGATCAAGGCATATTGCCTGATGATAAAAAATATGACGTCATCGAAAATCCAGTCCCTTCAGATGCGGATAGCGCTAGAAGATTTCGCCGATTATTCACGGCACATAACACGTTTATGTAAAAAGAATGTAATTACATACTTCAGACCATGCATTTATGGCAAACATTTTTCAGTAAAAACAGACCACAGACCATTAACTTATTTCTTTTCAATGACAAATCCAAGTTCAAAACTAAGTAGAATGAGATTATATATAGAAGAATAACTCAAGGGAAAAGACAATTTTGTGGCAGATGCCCTATCACGGATAACAATATCTGATTTAAAAGACATACAAAATGTAGTCCTGAAATTCAGTACCAGGCAACAGTATAGACACAAAGAATCCTGCGCAGGAAATGTACAAGTAGATTTGCCTATGCAAACACTTAACAACGCTTCTAAGCCCAGCGTATGTGAAGTGATTTGTACTGATGAAGTACGTAAAGCAGTGGCCTTGCCACAATACATGTTTTTTGAAACATAGAAAGAAAATTATTGCAAGAATTGATGTTGATGATCTGTACACCAATGGAACCTTAGGTCAATTCTTCCAAAGGCTTGAAAAGCAAGCCGGTATACTCAAGATTAGCCAACTCAAAGTGGCACCGTGCGAAAAGATCTTTGAATTAATTTCAATTGAATCTTTCAAGAATATGGGCAATAAAATATTAAATATTTTAAGAGTAGCGCTACTTAGGCCGGTGACCCTAATAGAAAATGAAAAAGATCAAGAAGCGATACTGTCTCAATTTCATGACGATCCAACGCAAGGAGGGCATAATGGCATTACAAAAACGCTAGCTAAAAAAAAACGACATTACTATTAGAAAAAAATGAATCATCATGTTAAAGAGTACGTAAGTAAATGTCAAAAATGCCAAAAATCAAAAACAACAACTCATATTAAGACCCCAATGACTTTAACTGAAACACCGATTACATCTTTCGATAGAGTGATAGTGGATACTATAGGTCCACTACCACGTTCAGAGAATGACAATGAATATGCAGTTACGCTAATATGCGATTTAACTAAGTATTTAGTAACAATTCCAATTCCAGACAAAAGTGCAACAACTGTTGGCAAAGCAATATTTGAAAACTTTATTCTGAAGTACGGTCCAATGAAGACGTTCATTACGGACATGGGAACAGAATATAAAAACTCCATAATTAATGACTTGTACAAATATCTAAAGATAGACAACATAAAGTCTACTGCACACCATTAGCAGAAATTAGGGACAATAGAACGAAGTCATAGAACATTCAATGAATACGTTCGTACATATCTGCTGACAAAACCGATTGCGATGCTTGGATTCTCTATTTCACATGTTGTTTCAACACAACACCCTCGGTAACACATGACTATTGCCCATACGAACTAGTATTTGGAAGATTACCAAGACAGTTCATAGATTTCAATAAAACCACTAGAATAGACCCATTATATAAGATAGAAGATTACGCTAAAGAAGTAAAGTTTAGATTAGAAATAGCCTATAAGAGAGCAAGAATAGCGCTAGAGAATAATTAAGCTAGAAATAAAAAATATTATGACAACAAAACATCAGACATAACCATAGATATAGGAGATACCGTACTATTAAAAAATGAAGTAGGAGACAAGTTAGATCCTACATATATAGGACCCTTCGAGGTCATAGCTATTGATAATAAAGATAATATTACAATTAGGAATAGAAAAAATAAAAAACAAACAATTCATAAGGATAGGCTAAAAGTTCAAACATAGATTTTAAAATACTCTTATCAACCATTTATGATAAAATATATACTTAAAAAAAAAACTAGAAAGATGGACTAACTTCGGCCGTGCCGAAGTTCGTATACCCTTGCAGATTTTCTCTATATAATTCACATTCAGAAGCATTATTGTAAAAAATTCAAAAAAATTCCAAATTTTGAGCTTGAGGAAAAAAATTTTTCATACAAAATTGTTTTTTGTACCGATTGTTCCTATAGCAGCTATATGATATAGCCAACCGATTCTGATAAAACTTGATTGAAGTATTAAGAAGTATATTAAACTCATAAATATCAAATTTCGTGGCATTCGGTTGAAAAACAACAGAGTTATTGAGGATAAGCCTTATTCATGACCGATCGTTCCTATGGGAGCTATATGATATAGTCGTCCGATCGGGATGATTCCGAGATATACAATGCCTGGGAGCCTATGCTGAAAATCTCAGCTCTGTAGCTCTTATGGTCTCGGAGGAGAAGCTGTTGATCCAGACAGACGGACAGGCGGACAGACGGACATGGTCATATCGACTCGGCTATTCATGCTGATCAAGAATATATATACTTTATATAGTCGGAGATGCCTCCTTCTGTGCGTTGCAAACTTCTGACCAAAATTAATATACCCTCTGCAAGGGTATAAAAATTTATATTCATACTATATGCATATGTCAATAATTACAAAAAAAATCAAATTACTATCTGACTCACAACCAACAAAAAAAATTTGTATAAATAACTACATAATAATATTACGTTATTTCTCTAAAAAGGGAGGTGTAGTATGTTATATGCCAAACAAGCATATGCCCACTGTATTGTAGTCTATACAATGTTTAAAGTGGTCATATGCCCAAACTTAATGTTAAAGTATCAAGCGCATAAACATAGATACACTTTGTCGCTTTGTTTACATAATATAACCGCCGTCAAGTGCCGTAATCCGATCAGCCACTTATATGTGGACTGGCCCGCAGCGTGAGAACTGCACCGTAAGCACTATGACTTTTTGACCATTCGGTACCAAGCACATGTACACTAGTCGGCAAAAGTATTTAGACATGAAAAATTCGCAACATTTTTGCTAATAACTTTTTTCTGTTCATAAAGGAAATATTTTTATTAATTTTCATAAATTGGTTTAGTTTTGTAGTTAAACTTAAAAATATAAAAGGATGGATTATTCTGAGTAATGTGTGGAAAAATTTTTTTAGTTACAAATTAAGCATGGCATAAGTATTTGGACTTATTTTTTTAATGCCATTAATTCAAAATTTTTAAAGAAGAAGAAAGAAAAATTGTACAAATAATTAGAAAATATACCCTCCTTTGGCGTCTAGCACCTTTTGCAGACGTTTTGGTACAGACTCAACCAAGCTATGGATATAATCCAAGGAAATATCCTTCCATAGAGTCTGTATTTCAATAATTGTTTCATCTCGACTTCTGGAGAGGTTAGCAGACCTTTTTTTTTAAATCGACCAGAGGTTTTCTATAATATTGAGATCTGGACTTTGAGGGGGCCAATCCAACGTTTTAACTCCCGAATCTTTTAACAACTCCATAACTTGCTTTGCCTTATGGCATGGAGCGTTGTCCTGTTAGAATATAAAGGACTCTCCAATCAACTTATCCCCCGAGGGAATACATAATGATTCAGAACCTCTAAATACTTGTCTTTGTTCATGGTAACATCAATAGCAACCAAATCTCCACAGCCAGTAAATGCAAAGCATACCCAAAACATTACGGACCCACCTGAATGGCTTATTCTTTCACACACTGGTGCAACTTTTTGTCGATATGCTTTGGTAAGCGAACGTAAACCGATCGTATGTCCCAGAATTGGCCTCTTAGAGACGTTTATACAAGGTGCTCTCACTAATGTCAATTTTGCCTCCTTCTTTTAACTGATTAGCAGCTGATTGCGGAGTCAGTAAGACATTTTGCTTAAATTTCCGCAGAATATACCGATCATCATGTTAATTGTTTTACGTGGTCGGCCTTTTTCTAACTTAAAGCCACATAAATACTTAAATTTGGCTAAACTTGAACAAAATTTTGCCATTAGTCCATCAACAGATTAACGGAGACTAATGAAATCAAATGTCTAAATACTTATGCCATTGTCTGTCTAGCTTTGTAATCAGAAGAAGGATAATTCAAAAGGCAATCAGAGAAAAAAACACCTTACATATAACTGTAATTGCAATCTTTGTTTTAAGCATAAATAGTTCACCGTTTAGTTACCAAAAATGAAAAAACACCATCCGACAGTCGAAAACTGATGTTGTCTAAATACTTTTGCCGACTAGTGTATGTATGTATATACCTTCTGTATATGCATACATATTTAACAACGTATATATGTGCATATGGCATGCTATATACTCCCGTTCTGCCGCTGCTTTGAGCGACAGAACTCCAAATTACTTATGTATTTTTATGCTAAGTTAAATTTTGAAGTAAAGACGGAGCGAAGAATAAATTCGGAATCCAAAGAAGACGGAAGTGTCTTCAGAAATCAGTTGACCTTTTACACTTTATACAGTATTTCACCGTCAAGCAAACTTTTTTATTTAGTTTTTGATATAAACGAGTAATTAGATCTCGTATAGTCATTAAATCTATTTTTGTAAAATATTCAAGCATACCTATCATTTGGTATTATAGTATCGACAAGCCGTTGCAAATTAATGTCGTGTGAAATATATCGCAAGTGTTTGAAGTGAGGAATTCTTAGTTGTTTATTTCTCTTATTGATATTTTTAAATTTAAAGCAACCAAAAATTTACAAATTTGAAATTTACTATTTTAATTAGAGACTATGCCTTTTGAAAATCAAGAAAGAGATAAATAAAAATCTCACGAATATTAAGATTAGCTTAGAAAGTTTTACACTCTAGCAGTTCCTGACATCACACCAAACAATAATCTTAAATTTCTACTTCATTGGTTTTTTTTGTTGTTAAGGGAAACTGTAAACCAAAAATAGAAATAGCGTTAAAAGTTAAAATAAAAATAAACCAAACAAATCGTCTCTGCCAACTTTACATACTTATATTCTGTATGAAGTGTATAACAATTGGAAATAAAGTTCTTTTAACATGTCGAAGCACCAAGTGTTTGCCTTCTCGGTCTTTCTTATCAGCTTACTTATGCATCTCTTGGTACACAGCAGCGACCGCATGCTGTCTTGCTCTCTTTTCTAATCAGCTACCGCACTTCGCATTTTAGCACAAAATGTTTATACATAGATATGTAGAGTTCCAATATTATTTATCCGATTTAAAATTTGTTTAACCAGTTCATTTGGGCAATATTGCTGATTGTACCAAGTACTACCATCACTTAATTACAACTCTAGTAATTCGTTTTTCAATAGGACGTTTATATAAAATTTGGTGACTCTAGCTCTTAAGGTATCCGAGATCTAGGCTTTCACATGAACGGACGGAAAGGTGGTCATCGTCTTGGCTGTTGATCGTTATCATTCATCGAACCGACGACACAAAAAATTCATTTACAGTTGTTTTGTTGTTTTATTTTTGCATTAATCTCATTTTTCGTATAGTGCTTGTCGCTTGCTTGGCAAACGTACGACTCTGCAAATCGTAAGCTGTTTTTTTTCTTTCAAATTTTTTGTGTAGACACAACGACGAAAGATATCTTTTGTGTAACTTAGAACAAGACAATTTTGTTCAAAGCTCAAATTCTTTAGAAGTAGAAACATATGTGAATGAAGATGATATTCCTCCTTATGTTTTAAAGGCTAATTCTAAGCTTAAACCATGCACAAACACTTTTCTTCGTGGAAAATATTTATTACAAACAACTAAAATATTGTTCATCAAAAAGGACGAACAGGTGGCCGATATGTCTTTTTTTTGGTATGTTAAATACTGCCTTTATAAAATCTTATTTAGCATAGGGATCGGATTTTGAAATGTTGTAAATCGAAAATCAAGTTTTTCCGTTTCGCAAAAATACTTACATTTTTTAAGTAAGAATTAATTATAAATATTTTTTTCTTTTTTTCCCAGTGTTTGTTGCTACCCTCTGCATGGGAGCATGGATGACTAAACTTTATAATAAACTTTTAAAATTTAATAGCAAACTAAAGTTTAAGTGCAAAATAATACCACTTAAACCTGTTTCCCACTACCCACTTGTCGCTTTGCCCTATAAATATGATTCAATTTCAAGGGAACAATTGATTTATTCAATTTATTCAATTTCAATTTCAAGGAATCATCGATATTTTCAAAAAGGCTTTTCATTTTAGAAGAATATATTTTTTTTGGTATAGTTTTTACTTAAAATTCAATAACACTAGTTGGGATTTCCATGGTCATTACATTGCACCTGCTTTTTAAGCTAAATATCTACTCCCATCCAATCTCCCTATAGAAATGTTGCTTACAATAATTATTATACCCTTGCAGAGGGTATAATAAAATTGGTCAGATGTTTGTAACGCATAGAAATAATCGTTTCCAACCCCATAAAGTATATATATTCTTCATCAGCATCGAAAGCCGAGTCGATATGACCATGTCCGTCTCTCCGTCTGTTTTGAGCTACGTTAATAAAAGTCATATCATTCTCTTCATTAATTTTTCATCTAAATCAAGTTTAAGAATTGGTAGGATCGGACAACTATAAGTTATAGAAAAATAGGAAAAATCAGAGGTACCTCGGTCAAAATGTGAGTTGTTCAAAACAGTTCTTGTGAGAAAAACTTATGTTTTCTGAGATATCTCAACCAAATTTGGCACACAGATGAGAATTCTACTTTTACACCTTACCAGCAAGTTTGGTTCAGATCGGATAATAAACATAAATCAATAAAATCAATGAATCAACCCCCATCAGCATTAGTATGTATGCATATGCAGCCAATTAAATAAGCTTATATTTGCTTTTATATATGCATACACAAACAACATACATGGAAACATACAAACATACATACATACATATATGCGAACACGTGCTTGAAAAAACTACAAGCTGAGTGCGAAACAGAAAGAGACAGAAAACTATTTGTATTGTGTTGTTGTTTTCTGGAATTCGTCAGAAAATTTAGAGATCGAGAAGCTGAACGCTTGCAATGTATGCCGAAATAGCGGGGCCTTGAGTTTTAAGTTTGGTAGCGCAATGGGTAGGGATCGATTCTAGAAATGACGTGAGCGGAGGCTCAACTTCGGCCGTTGGAAAACTCGAATTTTTTCTTACTGTTTCTTTTTTTGGTTCAAATTTTTTTTAAATTTTATATTTCCAATTTTTAAAATATCTTGAATCCGATATGACGGAGAAAGTAATCAATTAATCTGCTAATAGCTTCTTTGATATTTTTTTTATTTTTATAAATTAGAAATGTTAAACAAGAAAACCAAATTTATATTTTTTTGTAATTTGGTTTAAATTATTTAATGAATTTCCAAAATTGTAAAATTATATGAATAAACGAAAATTCGTTAATTTACAGCTTTTTTCGACCACGCCCATTTTTTTATAGCAAAAGCTTTTTTTAAGTCTTTAGAATTTATATTTTAAATTTCATCGATATCTAGGTTGGTTCAAAAGTTCAGATTTTTGGCAGTAACTTTTGCGAGTCCGACCACTGTGCATTGTTTATATATTTCGAGAGAAAAGCCAAAAGGGCTGACTTTATGAAACCACCAATGCAAAATTTATGTTAAAATCGCCACTTAAAATCATTGGAACTTTATCGTAATCTTTTCTAAGTATCCGCGATACTTCTGGTGTATACTTTATTAAATTTTTTTTTTCTTTTTGTTGTTTTTGTCGATATTCACGACACTTTTCTGCATTATTTTTCGGCATAATTGCGGTAAATATTTAAAAATGAAAATATTTACGAATATAAAAATACGGACGCAATACAGCACACGCGGTTGCTATTATGAGCGTCGTAACGCGTGTATTACACAGACGTACTAACATACACACAAACATTCGTAGGACGCTTGGTCTAAGCAAGTATTAGGTAGTGTAGTATAGCTATACATAATGCCTTCTCGCTCACCGTAGCTCCGGAGAAAAAATAATAATAATAATAAAAATAAAAATAATAAATAAACCAAATAATTCGTATATATACGTATGTAAGAATATAAATATGTTTGAAAAATAAAAAAAAAATATATATATATATATGTATACAAAAGCGTACTTATGTATACATATGTATATGCATGCACACTTGCCGGCCGAAAATGTACATACATTCATATACATATGTGTGTACGCATGCGTTTAAATTAAATTCTGCCGGCGTCGACAAGCAAAGACCAGCCGACGGTGCCCGAACTATCCAATATCGTCGCCGAAACACTTCGGCTACCGAAAAGAATTGACCAAACACAAATAAGGAACGCTATATAACTCTGTTCTATCTCATTCTCTCGCAGGCTATAAGATCTATATGTATGTCTCTTTTTAGTGTCGCTTTTTCATTTCATCGAGTCTCAAATCACTCCCAACGATTCTAAAGAAGTTTTCACTTCAAAAATTTATCACCTGTATCATTTTTTATAAGCCTGAACTATTGACCTTTGTGACGTCACTTTTTATACCCTCGCAGAGGGTATAATAAAATTGATCAGGTGTTTGTAACGCATAGAACCAATCGTTTCGAGTCGACATGCTTATGTCCGTCTATCCGTCTGTCTGTTTCTTCGCGCTTTTTCGAACTTAAATTTTGAGCTACGTGAATAAATGTCATATCATTCTGTTCATTGATGATTTATCCAAATCAAGTTTAAAGACTGGTCGGATCGGACAACTAAAGGTATAGAAAAATAGGAAAGATCAGAGGTACCTCGGTCAAAATTTGAGTTGTTCAAAACAGTTCTTGTGAGAAAAACTTTTTTGAGATATCTCAACCAAATTCATCATACAGATGCCAACTTTACTTTTACATCATACCAGTAAGTTTGATAATCAGATCGGATAATAAACACCGACATAAATTAATAAAATCAATGAATCAACCCCCATCAGCATCAGTATGTATGTATGTATGTATATGCAGATAATTAAATACGTTTATATATGCATACACAAACAACATACGTACATACATACATATATGCGAACACGTGCTTGAAAAAACTACAAGCAGAGGGCGAAACAGAAAAGGACAGAAAACTATTTGTATTGTGCTGTTGTAGAGAGCGAGAAGCTGGACGCTTGCAATGTATACCGAAATAGCGAAGTCGCGAATTTTAAGTGTTATGGTGTAGTAGGTAGAGATCAATTCTAGAAATGACATGTGCGGAGGTTTAAATCTGGCCGTGGCAAACTTTTTCTTACTTTTTTAAAATATCTTGAATCCAATATGACGGAGAAAGTAATCTATTAATCTGCAAGGGTATATAAACTTCGGCACGGCTGAAGTTAGCTTCTTTGATATTTTGCTCTAAGTATCGTCTCAACGGATGGCACTGTTGTTTTGTTACGTTTTCTATTTTTTAGTTTTAAGCGGTTACCAGTTTTAGTCATTTGTATTTTTATAATTTTAAGTTAGTTTCTATTAGCCAGTTTTCTTATATTTCCCTAAATAGTTTTAAGTTATATTTTTCTAATTATATTTTAAATCCTAACTATATACCAATATAAGTTACGGTACAAACAGAAGCTACGCATACCGACTTACTGTCGTTAAAATTACGCAGTCGTTTTTGGAGTTAACTGTACGCATCGTAGACACCGACGCTGCGTAGTTAGGCAAAACAAAAAAGGCATACGCAAAATAACAGCAAGCGCCAGAATTAGGCCGACTGCAGCGGAGGTGTCCGTGGCTCCGATTGGTCGCTACCGACGGTAACGCAGCAGAATGAGGCCAAGGGCAATGCTAGCTTGAGACTTGTAATTTAATTGCTAAAAAGTTTCGGAAGAGGACAGATGGAAAATTCTCTAATTCTTCTAAGTCGACTGTGACTCAGTGCAAGTGAACATCCAGATTAATAAACTCGGGATTTAAAAAAAAAGTATGAAACAATTGTTACTAAAGCCCAAAAAGGGCAATAAAAACTAAAGATCTTGACGTGAAGTGGTTGGATAAGCCAAGGCGGTTAGTGAAAATGGGGACATTGTGGCTGATACTAGCTTGGGCTTCGTAGGAGTTTCCCGGTGTGGTAGGCAGGAAGAGGATGTAATACAAAATAAAAATTAATATTCTCACGAGTAAAACACAGCACACAGCTTCCTTTGCCCACCGACTCTCCATTTTCCCTTCAAAACAATAACATAATTATTTCTGAGCCATGCATAGTAGACAGGGTAGTTCGTCCATAATCCTCAAGGATGCGCTAAGTGGATGGCTACCCTTCTGATTATCATTTGTTTGTATGTATTTGTTTAATGTACATGTCGTCCGTAGATCTAGACTATTCTCCGGGTAAAACCCTAAATAGTCTAGATAGTGCTTTTGTAATTTGTTTGTGTGTGTGTGAGTATAAGATGTATAATGTTCCTCCTAAAGTCTGTCTCCGGGTCAGCCCTTACCGACTTTATGGGAATTTGCTTGTCCCCTAGTGGCATGAATCTTCCCCCAAATTGAACTAGCCTCCGTGTATATCCCTAGTTAGTTCAGTTGAGCTTCGTTGAGTGTACATTGTGGTAGAAATTTACATGTGCTTAGTGAGTTTAAGTGGTCCATGGTGTGGATAACTTTACGTGAATCAATATCCGGGTGACACCCTAATTGATTCGAAGAAGATTCCCCACTGATCACGGTTAGAGATACCTTCGGTTAAATCAACCTTCGGGTATCACCCGAGTTGATTTAAAGGAGATTCACTATTCACTGAAGCATAGTAATTGTTGTTATCTGGTGTATCCTATCCTTTCCTTTCCTATTATCACTACCTCTCCCCAAATAATATGGCTCTAGTGTGTGATACCAAATGATTAGCCCATCATCTACGTTGGCCTAGCTCACTCAATGCAATTTTCGGGTTTCGGTATTTTATTACAAATGTTCTGTAAGATAAAGGTCTTGGGAAGACTGAGTTATGTACACCGGCCGGAAAACTTTCTTATAACGAAAAAACATAACTTAAAGAAACGTGTTCCAATTTATTATTGTTTTAAATTTTTTGGTTTTGCAAAACATACCAAATGAAGTAAGTCTGGGAAAAAAATTTAAAAAAATATTTAAAATGATGTAATTTTTCCTTTTCCAAATTTCAAATGATTTTATAAGGAAGAACGTATGCAAAACGACGAACGATGACCTTAAAGTACATAAAAAAAACATGAGATAAATATCAAAAACATATGGTCTGCCTGTTTCATATGTATATTTCGATATACCGACTTGACATCCAATGCCTTTTTATAGCCTTGCAGAGGGTATATTAATTTTGGTCAGAAGTTTGCAACGCACAGAAGGAAGCATCTCCGACTATATAAAGTATATATATTCTTGGTCAGCATGAATAGCAGAGTCGATATGACCATGTCCGTCTGTCCGTCTGTCCGTCTGTCTGGATCAACAGCTTCTCCTCCGAAGCCATAAGAGCTACAGAGCTGAAATTTTCAACATAGGGTCCTTTTTGCAGGCATTGTATATCTCGGAATCATTCCGATCGGATGACTATATCATATAGCTCCCATAGGAACGATCGGTCATGAATAAGGTTTATCCTCAATAACTTTGTTGTTTTTCCACCGAATGCTACGAAATTTGATATTTGTGAGTTTAATATACTTCTTATTTCACCCAAGTTTGATCAGAATCGGTTGGCTATATCATATAGCTGCTATAGGAACAATCGGTACAAAAAAAATTTTGTATGAAAATTTTTTTTCTCAAGCTCAAAATTTTGAATTTGTAAATTTGGGATGTTTAATTTACAATAATGCTTCTGGTGAATTATATAGAGAAAATCTGCAAGGGTATACGAACTTCGGCATGGCCGAAGTTAGTCCATCTTTCTAGTTTTTTATTCCCTCATATCAAAAAGCAGTGTGAGCAACAATTTACAAGCAACGAAGAAGCAGTTGAAGAGTTTAAAAACCTTGTTTTGGAGGTATCTCAACCTTCGTTGCTGACAAAAATCAAAGTAACCAATGCTACTTTTTTTATTTTAGTTGTAGGAAACTAAGGCTGTCAAGTTCGCTTAACACACAGATCACAATAATTATAATTATTATTTAATACCGATAGGCAAGTTCACGTAACAGCAATGCTTTTATCGCCGTCATCATAATAGAGGTTCCTTCATATTTTTGTAGTATTTCGTTCACTGCTGTTTTCCGATTTCTCATTCTCTGCGAAGTCTTTTGTAATTGAGTTGGAAAAACTTCTTAGGAAGTTGATAAACTCTGGTGTTTCGCAGTCCTTTCATGATTGAATCTGTTGGGTCCACAAATGTTCCAGGGCGTATTGTTGGTGTTGTTGTTTTTCTTCGGAGAGCGATTAGTATTTATCTGATGGGGACTTTAGCTGGATGCTTCCTACCTAGTTAAGGGATCATTAGCCCTTCATTATGAAGCTTTGTCAGTTCGTTAAAGGCGTTGATGCTTAATCTCCACTCGGCTTTTTCCGGTTTTAGACAATTCAGAGCTGGCTGATCGTTTCAAAAAACTTTCACCAGACTGTCCCAGACAATAATTTTTAAAACATGCTTGTTTTCGATGGCTTGTTTGTCTTATATGATGATCCTAGTATGTGCTGACTAAAAGTTGATAGAGATGTCTCCATATCATCCATAGTCATCTCATTTCCATGAGTACCTACTTTGCTTGATACATAATAATGAAATCTTTCCCAGTTGGCATAACGGGAATTCTTGAAAATCCTATTCGAAGGCCGCTTTAATGCTTTCTAGTCGCCCTCCACCTCACCGGACTCAAGAGTGTTGGCGCCATTGTCGGCTGCATGACGTTTAGTTGAAAATATATGCTACGTACACTCCAGGTCATCTTCACAATACTCCTCAGCCGCGTTGTTCATTTTGATTAGTTACCTGTAGCAACTATAGCTATGTACATCATAATTCTGGTACTACTGTAGCTTAAGTGCTTGCTCTATTGATTGGCTCTTCCTTAATAATCTAAAAACCATAATCTAAAAACCATAATCTAAAAACCATAATCTAAAAACACAAACACAAATTTTTATGAAACAAGGGAAATATACACTGCTTGACAACCGATTAGCACACCCTGTTACCTCTCATTGTAAATGCAAATAACAAGTTACCTCTATTATGCTCTTAATAATTTTCTATCATTCTTCTGCTCTTATACTTATTATAAGAATAAATATTGTTCTCCAAAATGTACCGTTATTAAATAATAAATTTTTCTTTGAAATAAAGGAAAAAATCATGTTCTTTTTCTGCGACAGCCGATTAGCTCATTTTCCTTTTATTGGTAATTTTTGTATGAAAGCTGTTGGATCTGACAACTAAACTTATTTTTTATATAATTTAATCAATTTTAAATTAAATTAAATCGAAATTACTAACGGATGAAGCAGAAAAAGGCAGAGGAAAGGCTTACGTAGAGTATGGTTTTCAGTCTCTCAAATATCTAAAAACAGGTGTAAAATCGAGTGTGTGTGAACTGTGCATTATTAAAAATGCGCAACACATGAAACGTGTTAATTTAAAAATCATGGATTGGACGTCAAAACATACCTTTGCTAACTTGGCCCCCATAATCACCTGATCTGAATATTATTGAAAGTATTTGGGAATGGCTGAAACGAAATTTGTATGAATCAGGAAGGTAATACACAACTGATACAGAGCTAAGAGAAAGATTTCAAAATGCCTGGAGCACCATTTCACTATCCTAGACTAAGCAGTCTTATGACACCTTACCCCAAAGGATGTGCCAGCTGATTCTAAACACATAATTAATTTTATTTATTTCTAAGTTGAAAAATATTGAAATAACATTAAATCATTTTGTAATGGACTTCTGAGGTCAATTTTCTATATCTTTCGAAATTTTCGAATGAGTGTGCTAATCGGTTATCGCAAAAATTAAGCTCAATTTCCTATATTAATTTAGAAAAAGCTTTGTTAAAACGTTAATAATGAAGTAAATATTGTAACTATCATTTCTGTTTGTTTAAAAATATGTAAACTTTTAATGATACAAAATTCATCTTAAAAGCATAATGCGTTTGGCTCATATTAAGCATCAAATGTAGCAAGCGTTGGGTGCGCTAATCTGCGCAGTGTATATAAATACGTTAAATCATATATAAATAAATAACTAATACAGTTAAAAAGAAAAAATTTTGGTTCAATGGTCTGAGTAGAATAGAATGCCAGAGGTATTGTGTGTGAGCACTAAAACAAGTGAGTACATTAGCTCTCCCTATCTTTGTACCCGCTTTAAGTTTGTCTTTGCCGGGACAAACGACGATTTGTAGTACAACGATTTTCCCAGTTTACTAAAAAATGAGGTGCCGTTGATGCAGGTAATTCCGCTGTGTCAGTAGACAGAGATCAAGTTGCTCATATGTCATTTGCCATTTGACAACTTTTACATTCACTTCCCATAATCCTGCAAGTTAGGGCTATGTGGTGTATTAAAGTGGTATTCCATATCTCATGTGTTTAGCGTTTACACGATATCTGTAAAATCATTTAGGAAATCTTATCTGAAGTATCTTACAGCCTGCATTCCGTGAATCCTCCGAAATTGACTATCGTAGCTAAGGTCTCTACCTCCTATACCCTACAGAACGTTGTGAATTATTAGAATCGTGAAATTCTATGGTACTAGTGATATAAGTTGGTTAGTTTTGATTGGCTGTTAGATGCTTTGAATATCGTAGTCTTCCGTGGGCGAGCAAGATATAATGCTCCCCTAGAAAAGGGCAGACAGATTGAATACGTTAATTATGCTTGAGAACAGATTTGTTTTTTCAATATAACGATTTCGTTAATGAACATCTGGTACTAAGCGAACTTTACACAAAAAGGCTTGTTGTCTCACTTCTGGATTGACCAATGATTCTGCTTTCCTTTTTGTTAGTGGTAAAGTCTGTTCACCGTTGTGGGTAAATGCCCTTTCAGCCCTACTGGATTTGTCACATGCTGTCGCTTCAGCCATCCATGGAAAGGTTGTTGGAACAATTCACCATAATGCATTATCGGGAAGTGAGACCACGAGTGTCGCAGTCAGCTAGATTATCCATGATTGGAACGTGATACCACTGCTCAGGGCACCGTGATTTTCCCGATTCTGTTACCAACAAATGTTTTTCGTCATGTGAAGTCGCCATTGATCCAGTGTATTACAATCTTTGCATCCGTTGAACAGTGCTGTTGGATCTTATTTCCAAGTTGAGCTGCTATAATGACTCCGCAATTAACTGTTCATTGGGTCGGCGTACCCGAAAACCCGGTGTAAGCAGAGGTAAATCAATCGCAGAATATGTGCAAGTGCATCGGAATGGTTTCAGATATATTGATATATTATCTATAACTACGGGCAGATTACAAAATAGTCCTGTCATCATTGAATGCTTGATGCTAGCGATCTGCTTGTGGTGTTGTCATGTTAAACTCAAATGTTCCAAACATATTTGAGAATCAACTTTTATGTGAAAATTACCGGGATTAGGAGTCTTAAATGGTCATATAGATATGCAAATGGTGAAAGAACTGATTGCTTTTTAAAAACAAATTGTTTCAAGGCTAAAGTTAATTTTAAATACCCTTGTTGTGGGTGTCAATATATGATTTCATGCCCATTTTCCAGGTTCTATTCCAGCTGAGTATACTCATAGCACTGCAATCAGTTGGTCTCCAATTTGGATTACTCTTTGTAAATTGGCATGGGTGGTGGATTGGATGTCGTCGACGTAAATTACCCAATTGCGACCGTACTCAGCTAACGCATAATTCTCAAGAACATCATTTGACAATATTTCTTCAGGTATCAGGGATTCGATATATTTTCGGGATATCTGCTGCAAATACAAATTGCCGAAATCTTCAATTTAGCATGACAACGCGGACCCTGTGTTATGATATCATTACAAATTTTTGCTGTTAAATGTTTTACATTAGGTGTCGTAAGCGACTCGTAACTTGTTAGTAACACTATCTTCTTAAATTACCGCGTGATGAGGAAGTATATGATTTGGGTTACATGAATTTTAGGTTATAACATCTTTTGGTCACTTGTATAAATGCTGTTGCTCTTTGCTTGTAACTTCTTGAATTCGTTTCAAATCAAAACACGCATGTATGATTTTTGCGTAAAGATGATTATCTCTTACACTTACACTTTCAATTCCAAACCGATTGAGTGCCTTTTTCTTGACTCTCCTAAGACTTGTGTTGAGTCATGCAACTTTTCAAGTGAATTGCGTTGAAATTTAAAACATAATTAAAACTTGTTCCTGGCAAATGACGTTATTGCGGCTTGTGACAAGTTAGAGCAGTAAGACAAATCGCCGGCATGGTTCGCAAAGTGTTTGATGAAATCATAATAAAATTGAATGGCATGCTTCAGTCTCAATTACGTAAAGTCGGCATAACCAGTTAACCACTTTCAACGCTAAGGAACCATCACTCACCATAGTTGAAATAACCAAAGTTCATAGACGGTGGGGGCAGATTTATTCTCTCTATTTTCTACAACTATCGACTAGGATTCTATTATAGCATAGATCTTCAATTAACTTATCAGGCATAGGTAATACAGACTTCTTTACCATAATAACCATGGATAACCATCGAAATTACTCGATCACTGGATACGAAACTCACGTTTAACCTAGCTGGTCGTGTTTTTTTAGCGCTTTCACTTTAAATCATTTGGTCTATTTTTTCAATCATTAATATTAAAAAAGCAATGTCAGTCTGCACGTATGATTTATTGCTTTGTTGGCTGTGTTGTGGAATAATTACTTCAATTTTATTTAGAAGTTATTGGAGCAACTGTTGCTGTCGCTTCCAATGTCTTTATTCTTCTGATTTTTGCTAATTGATCTTAGATATTATTTAAACTAAGACGGCGCGGTCTGCAGTGGCAGCGCTGCCTTCTTTACATGTTTTTTTGGTTATATATGTAATAGGTAAATCGAACTTATGTATGTTTGTATGTTTCTTATGTATAAGCAGAGAGTATGCAGTTATACTAATAAACGGTACTTGCTGCTTATACTGAGTTTCTATATTTATGTTTGTTGGGTTATACGAATTATAACTGCACATAGTGCTGAATACAGTGAGCTCTCGATATATATATGTTTGTTGAGGTATATGTATTATAACTAACTTCCTATATTTATGTTTGTTGTTGTTATATGAATTATAACTGTACATAGTGCTGAATACAGTGAGCTCTCGATATATATATAGCACAGTGTAATGCACTTTAAGTGCCGGTTACACTGTCAAGGTAAAGTCTTAGGCCTCAAATCCAGCTGCGAGGCTTGCCGGGATGCCGAAATCGAGATGCGTGTCTTCATGACCGCCTCATGACCCCCGTCAAGGATTTAGAACCCTCTCTGCTGGTATTACCAAGCTTTGGGAGCTAGTTTCAAACTACTAAACGAATCCCCAAAACGGAAGAAGACCATCCCCAGGTACTTATTCCCGGGTCCGCCAGCATCTCTTATCGCTGTCTCAAACACTCTCAGTTGTCCAACTACGCCGAATGTACAGTAACTAATATGTTTTAAGAGTCCGATACCATCTGTTGGTGTGGATTCCATTGCCAATTCCCCTGGTATTGGTGTTCCATTTGCTGCCAAGATATCTGGTGTAGTTTCCGATACGTCCGGGGGAATATCCTCTGCTAGGATATTCCCAACCAAATACCGAGAGGTGCTCGTAAAGCATTGGCTGCCACGGTTGCTTCAGTACAAAATGCTGCGGCTGCTTCGCCAGTCAGTTTGTCAAGTTCTCTCGCCGGTATTCCACCTAAAAAATAAATATTTGTTTCGACACTCGACCCCAATACAATATCAGATGATGTTTTAGCCTGTAAAAGCTGTGCTGGTGATTGGAAAGACTCGTATGAGACTCAATTTGATAGTTAAAGTTTGTGTTAACATAATTTGTGCAAAATGAGTTCACAGTTTGCAATCGAAAAACTTGGTAGTGAAAACTACAGTGCGTGGTTAGTGCAAATGAAAATTCTGTTGATTCATTCTGATTTATAGTCGGTGACATGTGGTAGGTTAGTAAAAAATGAGACTGATACAGTGGAACAGAAAGCGTCGTTTAACAGCAAAGACGAAAAGGCTCTTGCAAGTATTTTGTTGTTTGTAAAAGCGTCACAGATATCAAGCACTGTGGAACAGCGAGAGGAGCCTGGATAAAGTTTTCCGCTATCCACATGCCTACTGGACCGGGGCGTAAAGTACAGTTTTTCAAGCAAATGCTATATTAAAATGTCAGCAACAGACAGTGTTCGTGAACATTTGTATAATTTGTATAAATCCAAGTGGAGTTGGCTGATGAAAAGCTTGTATGAATATTGATAGCGAGTTTAAATGACGAGTTGGAAAATATCGTGGTTGCTATCGAAACACGGGACACATTGCCTTCATTTAGCGCTTTAAAAATCAAATTGTTGGAAGAAGGAGAGGGACGCTACATAGGAGAAGTAGGTGAAAAAAGTGAGAATAAAATTTTTTCGTCGCGTCCAGCAAACGGTAAAAGGAACAAGACAAAGAAAGGCCCAGATCGAGAGAGAAAAAGGTTGAGAAAGACAACGAGAGCGAAAAAACGAGTGAAAAGATCAATAAAAAGTTTTCGGTGTTCTCTTTTTCTGGAAAAAACCAATTGACAAAAAATGACTTGGTGTGTGGACAGTGGTACAACAGCTCATTTGTGTGGAGACAAATCAATGCAGGCGATAATTACATAGAAACGGAAGGTTGTGGAACAGTGTTGCTGAAGTGGAAAAATAATGCGATCGAATTGGTCGACGTTTTATATGTCAAAGACTTAAAATGCAATTTTATATCTGTGACGAAAGCAACTAAAAAGGGATTGAAAGTAAATTTTGCGAAAAACAAAGCGTTTATTAAATACAGTAACAATGACAATTGGCTTGTTACAGAAAAACACAACGATTTGTTCTTATATGAAAGTAGCATGAAAACTGTATTTGCAGCAAATGCAAATCTGAATCATTTAGTGAAATGGCATGATCGATTTGGACATGTAAGTTTTGAAAGCCTAAATAAAATGATTAAACAGGGCATTGTTTATGGACTTCATGCTAGTGTATGTAATACAAATGACTATGTGTGCGAAACGTGTGCAAAGAGTAAAATTAGCTTTAAGAAATTTCCCAAGGAGTCAGAAAATCGCTCAAAAGAATTGCTTAGTCCATGCAAACATTTGTGGTCCTATCCCTGCGGTATCGTAAGGTGGAACATGCTGTGTACATGCTAAGAAATAAAAGCGATGTGTTTGAGAAATTCAAAGACTTTCAAATGTTAGCAGAAAATCCAACTGTAAGACGCATAAAAGCCATAAGGAGCGGCAACGGGCGTGAGTTCCTGAGCGGTGCATTTGATCAGTTTCTATCAAGCCATGATATAAAATTTTGTCTGACAAAACTCCATATTTGGTATGGTAGCTATTGTATTAGATAAAACGTATAAAAACAAGTTCTCAGAAAAGGAGTGCAGTAACCTGGTAGGTTACTCTGAGACTGCCAAAGCATATCGACTGTACAATCCTGTCAAAAGGAGCGTATCTCGTGATACCACAGATGTTGTGTTTTTAGAGCACAAGTTGAAGAAAAAATTGGAACACGATCGAGAATCATCGAGTGAGTCAGATGTACTAATTCTTGAGCCAGGTAAAGAACTCTGCAATAGCAAAGTCCAACTGTTGTTGAGCAGGGGCAAAGTGGTGACGAAGAATATTCTGAGGAGGAACAAACCAATAGCAAAAGGGGTCCACGCAGACCAAGAATTGTACGCAGTGGGCGTTTAGGTCGAGAATCATCGAGTGAGTCAGATGTACTAATTCTTGAGCCAGGTAAAGAACTCGATTTTAGGACAATGATAAAAGTCAAGATCCGGATGAGCAATAGCAAAGTCCAACTGTTGTTGAGCAGGGGCAAAGTGGTGACGAAGAATATTCTGAGGAGGAACAAACCAATAGCAAAAGGGGTCCACGCAGTGGGCGTTTAGGTCGTCCACGAAAAGAATACAATATGCTGAATGTATTATATGTTCAAAATGTTGTTATTCCAACATGTTTTAGTGAGGCATTTCAGTCACAACAATCTAAAAACTGGAAATCGGCAATGCAGAAGGAGTATGACAACCTGGAAAACATTAGGACATGGAGTCTGGTCGTTCTTCCTGCAGGCGAAAAAGTTACTAATTGTAAATGGGTTTTTACCACCAAGCGTGATGAGTATGGCAACGTTCAGCGTTTTAAAGCTAGATTAGTCGCAAAAGGGTGTGGAATGTAATACGGAGTTACCTACAAGGAAACTTTTCTCCAGTTGCAAGTTATTCCTTAAACAGATTTATGATTGCGTTGACCGTCGAGCACGAGATGCACCTGCATCAGATGGATGTCTCTGCGGCCTACCTCAATAGAGAGCTATACGGTGACGTTTATATTCGACTATCTGAGGGTTTTATCGACTCTGATTATCCGCACCGGCTTGAAACAGAGCGGCCGGTAGTGGAACCGAAAGCTGGAGAGCACTCTTTTGGAGATTGGTTTTGTCCTATGTGCTAGTGAGCCATGCATTTACACAAACAAAATTAATGGGTATTTAAATATTATTGTTGTATATGTTGACGATTTTATACTTGCATGTACTAGAGAAGAAGACGTGGCCCACATAAAGCAGCTCATATCAAACAAATTTGATGTGTGAGCGAGATGGCAAGAGTGGTAGTGTCTCCATAGGGCATAAGCAATACATTGAAGGCCTGTTGCATGATTACGGCATGCAAGACTGCAAGCCTAACACGACTCCGTTAATAAGCTGGTTTTCAGATGAAGTTCGATAATGTTGACTGCGGCCAGGTGGGCAAAACACGCTATCAATCGCTTATTGGCGCGTAATTGTACTTGGCATTGGCTGGCGCAGATAAGAGGACGAAGTTGCAGCCAAGCGGGAATTGAAATATCTAAAAGGTACCTCAAATATGAGACTACACTATAACAAAACCATCCACTGTTTTGTTGACGCATACTGGGCTGGCAACAGCAACGATCGGATGTCCTTCACGGGTTGGTCATTCCTCCATGCTGGAGCAGCAATCTCTTGGTAGTCAAAGAAGCAGAATTTGGTTGCCCTCAGTAGGACGGAGGCCGAATATGAGGCATTTTCTACAGCAACTAAAGAGGCGGTATACGTTAGAAAACTGATCAACGAGATGGAGCTCGGTTCAATGAAAAAGCTGCAGATTTATAGCGACAATCAGAGCGCACAATGCCTTGTAAAGATGCAAAATTTCATTCGCGTAGCAAGTATATTGAAATTAATTACAATTTTGAAATGATTACAGATGAAATGATATCAGATATAAAAACGAAGAACTTATGTAAAGTTGAACATGTGAAATTTACTGAAAACTTAGGATTAAAATGATCCGTTTTTGTTAAATAGACATCGCGTGTGAAGGAGTATTAAAATATGTATGTATTCACCGTTGAATGACTATCACATGTTCACATGTTCTGTTCAATGAATTAAACCGGACAATCTTTCGTTATTGCTTTAAGTTAAATTTTCGGCTGCCTGCGCTGCAGCGTACATTTGTATGTATATTTTTAGTCTCTAATAAAACTCTGAATCGAATAATAAGTGTTCCGCCAAATCATTATGGACAAATCTGCAAAAGTGATTTTTGGCCGGAACATCTCATAGTTTTTCCTTCATCTTCATCTTCCACGCACGTCTGCATCTGCTGACATGTCAAAAAAAACTAATCTCGTCCCTCACTTTGGTCTATCAGAATGTTAGAGGGCTAAAATCAAAGCTGCCTAGACTCTATGTAGGCAGCGTATCCTTCAATATTCTTATTTTTTCCTTTACTGAGGCTAAAGGCAGACATTGCTGATGCTTCAGTTCTTTGCACAAATTATTCAATTTATAGGAGAGATCGGACAATCCGCAATGGTGGTGGTGTGTTAATTGCTATCGATTCAGCCCTTCCATCCGAATAAATGCAGTCATCTTTCACTCATGAAATCGAATTCATCAGTGTTAAGATATTGTTTAACTATTTTTGCACCTATGTTACCTGTTCATATATATATTAGAAACTTATAACAAACATTTGCACGCCACTCAAGCTATTCCCTCAGTGACGTCTTATAGAGATTTGCTTATGCTTCATGGAGTTTTTAATCTTCCCTTAATCTGCCCTTTTAATCTGAACTCCTTGTCACACTGCTTCGTTGATGGTCTTTTTGGCTTATCCCTAAGCCAGATAAATCCTGTGCGTAATTCACATGAGAAATTACTTGATCTCATATCGTTATTGGATTCCTCCAACAGTGTCGCTTTTAGGATTGACCCACGTGTTCTTCCAGAATACAAATTTCATCCTATAATAAATGTAGCTATTGACCTTTCATTTCTAGAGCCGATTTTTTCTGCTAATTCGGTCTCAAAGATTCGCCGTTTTCATAAGGCTGACCTTGTCAGTCACAATAATTTTATTCTTAACAATGATTGGTCATATTTGTATAATTGAACACCTATCGGTCTAACAGACCAAACTGGTTCACTCGGGAACTGTCCGACTTACGAAACATCAAATCAAGATATTATACGAAGTTTAAAAAAGCAGATCACCCATTTGATTTTTATCAGTATTCTGTTGCCCGACTTATGGTTCTTAACTCCAAGTGCTATAAGGATTACCTTCTGCGGTGTAAACTTCAATTTTCGCATGATCCTAAGCAGTTTTTTAACTTTGTCAATACTAAACGTAAGACATCCATAATCCCATCCTGTTTAAGTTTTGAAAATAAGATAGTTAACACTGATCAGGCCGTTGCCGATATGTTTGCTGATTTTATCAGCATTATCTAATTTCGGAATGCGGATCTTGAGTTTGGTCAATATGATTCACACCAAATGAAAATTGAATCTGTGCAAAAGCAGTTTCTACTTTTTTTTTGTACCGATCGTTCCTATGAAAGCTATATGATATAATCGTCCGATTCTGATCAAACTTAGTTGAAGTATCAAGAAGCATATTAAACTCATAAATATCAAATTTCGTGGCATTCGGTTGAAAAACAACAGTTATTGAGGATAAGCCTTATTCATGACCGATCGGTCCTATGGGAGCTATATGATATAGTCGTCCGATTCAGATCAAACTTGGTTGAAGTATCAAGAAGCATATTAAACTCATAAATATCAAATTTCGTGGGATTGGGTTGAAAAACAACAGAGTTATTGAGGATAAGCCTTATTCATGACCGATCGGTCCTATGGGAGCTATGTGATATAATCCTCCGATTCTCATCAAACTTGGTTGAAGTATCAAGAAGCATATTAAACTCATAAATATCAAATTTTGTGGCATTCGGTTGAAAAACAACAGAGTTATTGAGGATAAACCTTATTCATGACCGATCGTTCCTATGGGAGCTATATGATATAGTCATCCGATCGGGATGATTCCGAGATATACAATGCCTGCAGCAAAAAGGACCCTATGTTGAAAATTTCAGCTATGTAGCTCTTATGGCTTCGGAGGAGAAGCTGTTGATCCAGACAGACGGACAGACGGACAGACGGACATGGTCATATCGACTCTGCTATTCATGCTGACCAAGAATATATATACTTTATATAGTCGGAGATGCTTCCTTCTGTGCGTTGCAAACTTCTGACCAAAATTAATATACCCTCTGCAAGGCTATAAAAATTAGGAGAACTAAAGTCGCAACAAAACAAAATCGAAACATCGTCATAACCGCCCATCACTCCGACACTTGACCGACACCTGGGGACTTTATTATAATTAAATAAGGAGAAATATTTAGGAATTGCAGTCAATGTATTTCATGTAAGTGTGAATTTTGTTATTGATTTCTGTTCGAGCCAGCAGTAATAAATTTACTTAAGCTTAAGAGTTATGTACTTATTTTAAATTATTTGATAAGAGAGCCGTGGGCATACACCAGCACCTGGTACTTGCTCTCGCGCTCTTCATTATATTTCATCTCTTTACGTCGGCACGAGCGACTTTGCTCTACCGACTTCTAATGCATGCAGATCGGCGCTGCGGCCTTCTGATGCATTAGAAAAGTTTTGTTCTCTGTATGAAGCAATCGCAACTGCCCGTAGCTGCTGCGTTTCAACTATATTTAAAGTTAAAAGGGTTCCGTGCACTAATAAAATTTATAACGTTTATAAATTGAACTTGACTTTATTTTAATCAGAGAAATTTAAGGGCAACGAAAAAGCTCGTTGTCTCAACATTTTGGTGACCCCGACGTGATTACCTAAATAAAAAATTAAAATAAAAAATTAAAATAAAAAATAGTGTTAAAATCTAAAGATCATTTAACTTTTCCCCGCCCATGTCATTAGTGCAAATTTATTAAGCTGCAAATAATTGTGCCTGTGTCTAAAGTGCTCTAAAGTCAACGGCCACCCGCTTACCGTTTGCTTGACTAAAACTGTTCTTTTTCGTTCCGTTTTCTCTGCTTCGCCATGGCAACTAGCGGCTTGTCTTTCTTAAGCGAAGAAAACAGGGTGACTTTTTTTAAGCTTAAAGTTCATTCGTTGTACGAGTGTGTTCACAAATTAGAAAGTGATACTGCTCTCGCGAAATTGCGTGATCTCAACGAGGAAGAAATTAATTTGCGAATAAAATTTCTTGACAAAATTCAATCTGAGTTCGACGCGGGTTATGACAGTTTAGAGCAGTTAGACACAAGTGAAATCGGCGGAACCCTGCGCGAATCTTTTGATGAAAGTATAATGACAATTAACGGTGTGCTTCGGTCTCAACTACGTAAAGTCAGCATATGCCGTCAACCATGTTCGACTTTTCGCCCAGAGGAGTTAGCGCCCATCGTTCGGTCCCGTCGACCCAAATTGAAACTGCCCACGTTCAGCGGTGGATATACTAAGTGTGCAGATTTCTTTTCACTTTTTTCGACAATCATTGATAAGGATGCAAGTGTGGCGGACATTGAGAAGATGCAGCACCTGCGGTCATGCTTGAAGGATTCGGCAGTGGATACAATACGTTCACTGGAAATTTGTGACGCGAATTACAAAATCGCTCTAAAGCTGCTACACAATCGTTTTAATAATCAACGTCTTGTTTTTCAGGCACATATTATGGACATTTTAGGGCTCAAGAGAGTAGAGGCTGGCTCTGCTACAAAGTTACGTTTGTTTGTGGACAGAATTAGTGCTCATATGCGTGCATTACAAAGTATAGGCAACGCTGAGCAAATTGCAGGAATTATCATTGTGCAATCGTTGCTGCAAAAATTGGATTCTACAACGCAAATCAAATGGGAGGAATCACTCAAACCTCGTGAGATACCATCGTGGGAGGATTTCGTAGAATTTCTGGAATGCATTGATTATGCAATGGTCTCTTACGCGCCTTGTAATCAGGTGGGAAAGAACAACAAATTTAATTATCGCAACCACACATTTTTAGTATCCGATTCAAATTGTTGTGTTTTTTGTGATAGTTCTGGCCACTTGATTTATCGTTGCACCCAGTTCTCCAATTTGTCTCCCGCTCTCCGCTATAAGGAGGCAATGAAGCTAGGCTTGTGCATTAATTGTCTAAAAAAAGGGCATCAATATCGAACGTGTAATTCGGGTTATTGTAAAAGCTGTGGCATCAAGCATCACACTCTACTGCTTAATCCTTCCTCAGCTGTCATCAATAGCTCATTGCCAGCTTCTTTGCCAGCCTCCTCTACTACTCTTGTTGCTCAAAATCCTAGTCCAGATATGGTGCTTTTAGCGACTGCCATTGTTTTAATTAAAAATCGTTTCGGTGCATTGGTTCCTTGTCGAGCTTTGCTAGATTCAGGATCACAACTACATTTTGTCACATCGCGTTTGGCGCAACAATTACAGCTCAAACGGATAAAATCTTCAGTTAGCGTATCAAGCATAGGTGATACCGATTTTCGTACGGTAGGATATTCTGCAAATCTTTCTTTACATTCTCAATTTTCCGATTTTGAAACTCATCTGACTGCGGTAATTGCTCGGAAAATTACTGATGACCATCCAAATTACTCGACCAACGCCAGTAGTTGGGACATTCCAAGTAATATTCGGCTAGCTGATCCAGAATTCTTCAAGCCCCAACGAGTGGACTTATTAATTGGAGCCAGTCTGTTTTTTGATCTTTTGTGCGTTGGACAAATTAAGTTAGTGTCAGGATTGCCCCTGATGCAGAAGACTCGTTTAGGTTGGGTAGTTACTGAAAACTACCACGAAGCTCGCCATACAGCTGCCATAGCCGTGCCGGCCCTGCCTTTATGTAATGAAAATTCGGATCAGAATTTGGGTGAGTTAGTTCGCCGATTTTGGGAAATCGAAAGCTGCCTGATCAAATAAAGAAATTAACCGATGAAGAGCTCAATTGCGAGGCTCACTTTGTTGACAACGTTTGTCGACACCCTTCCGGAGCTTATTCTGTTCGGCTTCCTTTAAAACTTAGCCCAGATTTGATATCAAATTCGTACGACCAAGCTCGACAAAGGTTTTTATCATTAGAGCGCAAATTAGATAAACGACCTCAAATCAGAAGCCAGTATTCAGAGTTCATAAAGGAATATCTTGACTTAGGCCATATATCTCTTGTTAAATCGGATGCGCTAAGTCAATGCAAGTATTTCTTGCCTCATCACTGTGTACTAAAGGAAAGTAGTACAACTACAAAATTATGAGTCGTGTTTGATGGTTCTGCTGCGACGAGTTCAGGATATTCGCTAAACGATAACTGATGGCAGGTCCTACTATTCAAGCAAAGCTGTTTACCACTCTTCTTCGTTTTCGCACATTTCCTATAGCGCTCACAGGCGATATTTGTAAAATGTATCGCTGCGTAAAAGTTGATTGTTCTGACAGTTACCTACAATGCATTTTGTGGAGAGACTCTCCGATGGAGGAGCTGCGAGTTTACAAGCTGGACACGGTAACGTACGGTACAAAGCCAGCTGCTTTTCTGTCCATACGTTCAATGCATCAGTTAGCATCTGATGAGAAATCAGTATTTCCCATCGGGTCTAAGGTCGTTCTGCGAGATTTCTATGTCGATGATTTAATCACTGGTGGTGCATCTGTATTGGAGGTTCAGGAAATCATGCGACAAACAGTTTCTCTGCTGTCGAAGGGTCAATTCCAGCTTCGCAAATGGTGCTCCAGCGATGCGTCTGTACTACAGGGCGTTCCACATAAGGACAAAGAATCGCTGCTAAAGTTCGACGACGGCAGCAACATTACAAAGACACTTGGCTTAGCATGGGATCCTGCATCGGACTGCTTGTTATTTTCTTATTCACCTATTAGCGTACCTCCTAAGCTCACAAAGCGCACTGTTTTGTCGGCAATTGCTCGGTTTTACGATCCTCTCGGCCTGTTGGGACCTGTCATTACAAAAGCAAAGATATTCTTGCAGCAACTTTGGGACGAAAGCCTTCCAGACAGTTTAGCTACAGCGTGGTGTGAGCTTCTTAGCAGTTTTTCCAGCACACAAATGGTAGCCTATCAGAGATTGGCCGCGCTGCCATCGGCCGAAGTCGAGTTGCATGGATTTTGTGACGCAAGTCTGGATACTTATGGAGCCGCTGTTTACATCGTCTCGAGATCAAATGGTAATTCGACTTCCCATTTGTTCTGCTCTAAGTCGAGAGTATCACCCCTGAAGACGTTGACAGTGCCAAGGTTGGAGTTGTGTGGAGCAAATTTACTAGCTCAACTTATGAGTGAGATAGTCCAGATGGAGTTGTTTTCATGTTCCTGCTACTGTTGGTCTGATTCGTCTGTCGTGCTCTCGTGGATTCAAAATGATGCATCCAAATTCAACATATTCGTCTCCAATCGAATCGCAGCTATTCAGGAGTTAACCGCTGGGATGCAGTGGCATCATGTTCCTACTAATCTCAACACAGCAGATCTCTTGTCGAGGGGAGCGTCGCCGTGCGAATTGCAAGCATCTACAATGTGGGCTCATGGACCAGACTTTTTGTTCGACAGTGCAAGTGCCTGTCCTGCAGCTCCAACAGGAAGCGTTCCATTACATGACCTTCGCAAGAGAGTGCTGGTTACAAGGTCTCCCGAGCCAGACCTCGTCGACACGTGCAAGTTTTCAAATTCTTTCTTCAAGATGCAGCGGGTCTTTGGATATGTATACAAATTTATTCATCGCATCAAGTCTAGCGGATTAACGGTTGCTGATATTCATCATGGCACTCGCATCATGATTCGCAGCGTTCAGAGAGCAGCGCCTTGGGATGACATGAAGTCATTATCGTCATCGCAAATAGTTAAGCCTTCGAGTTCTATTGCTTCACTTTACCCATTTTTGGACGAATCTGGTCTAATGCGCGTAGGAGGTCGCCTTGAAAATTCGTCCTTAGACTTTGATTCTCGTCACCCTATCATATTACCCAAGCATCACTCGCTAACTAATGCAGTTATAAATTCATTTCATATACGAAACATGCATGTTGGACCTCGAGGGATACTAGCTGCAATCCGTCTCGAGTACTGGCCGATAGGAGGCATGAAAACGGTCTCAAGGATCGTCAACAAATGCATTCGATGCTTCCGAGTTAAGCCCCGTCTGCTTGAGCAAGTCATGGCTGACTTGCCAAATTAGCGAGTAAGCGCCTGCATTGCGTTTGACGTTACAGGAGTGGATTAGTGTGACCCCTTTTTTTACAAATCCGAGATTCGGAGCAGGCCTCTAATCAAATGCTACATCTGCATTTTCATCTGCTTCGCTACCAAAGCTGTACATTTGGAATTGGTGAAGGATTTGTCAACGGCTGCCTTTTTGAATGCTTTGAAGAGGTTCATCTCAATACGGAACAGACCATCGCAAATTTGGTCTGACAACGCTACTAACTTCGTAGGGGCAAAGAATGAGCTCGTTGAGTTAAAGAAGTTGTTTCTCAGCAATCATCACCAGGAATCTGTGCTTCAATTTTGCTTGGCTGAAACTATTGATTGGCGATTCATTCCTTCACGATCGCCGCATTTCGGTGGTTTGTGGGAGGCGGCCGTTAAAACGGCAAAATTCCATTTTTATAGATCTTGCGGATCATCTCTACTTCATTTCGATGAACTACGAACTCTAATTTGCTTGATATCAGCAGTAATCAACTCGCGACCTCTTTTTCCACTTTCAGAGAATCCCACAGATCTCGATGTATTAACCCCTGGCCATTTTTTGAACTGTGCTTTACTTCGTACGTTCATCGAACCTGATCTCACTCAGCTTAACCAGGATAGGCTGAATGGGTGGCAGCGAGTCACATACTACCAGCAGATCTTCTGGAAGCGTTGGCAAAATGAGTATCTGACCTTGTCGCAGCAAAGAGCAAAGTGGCGGACTCCGAATCCCAGCGTTCAGGTCGGAGATTTGGTTCTGGTGAAGGACGAACACTTGCCGCCACTCAAGTGGCCGCTTGCTAGAGTGCTTCAGCTGGTCAACGGGAAGGATGGCGTACCTCGAGTAGCTGATATTAAAACCGCAAAGGGTCAATCGAGAAGAGCTATTGCCAAGCTGTGTCTGCTGCCTCTCAGAGATGATGTTGAAGCCCAGAGTCCTCCAACGGGGGGGGTATGTTCGAGCCAGCAGTAATAAATTTACTTAAGCTTAAGAGTTATGTACTTATTTTAAATTATTTGATAAGAGAGCCGTGGGCATACACCAGCACCTGGTACTTGCTCTCGCGCTCTTCATTATATTTCATCTCTTTACGTCGGCACGAGCGACTTTGCTCTACCGACTTCTAATGCATGCAGATCGGCGCTGCGGCCTTCTGATGCATTAGAAAAGTTTTGTTCTCTGTATGAAGCAATCGCAACTGCCCGTGGCTGCTGCGTTTCAACTATATTTAAAGTTAAAAGGGTTCCGTGCACTAATAAAATTTATAACGTTTATAAATTGAACTTGACTTTATTTTAATCAGAGAAATTTAAAGGCAACAAAAAAGCTCGTTGTCTCAACAATTTCCTTATTTACGGAGCAGTTAGAAGAAAAAATAGGTGTGTTAACCAGACAAGTTAATGATTTAAAAATCTCCACACCGGAAGTGGAAGTGTATGAAACGGTGAAAGTAGTACCAGGAGTTGAGTGTAAGGAGCCACTCGATACAGTAAGATCAGTTCCAGAATTTAGTGGTAGTCGGGCAGAATATGTTGCACGGCGGTCAGCAGCAACATTAGCATATGATCTGTTCCGTCCGTACAATGGCAGTACAGCACACTATCAATCAGTGGGAATAATCAGAAATAAAATCAAAGGTACGGCAAGTTCAACACTTTCATTCTATAATACCGCTTTAAATTTTGATGCTATAATAGCAAGATTAGACTTGACGTACGCAGATAAAACACCAGCTCGGGTCATAAAACAAAAATTGGGTGTGCTCAGACAGGGTGAATTGTCCCTTTTAGAGTATTACGACGAAGTCGAAAAAACTTTGACCCTACTAACAAACAAAACGTTGCTGAATCAATATGTCAACAGCCTTAACTCTCAATGAACAGCATCGCGAGGATGCATTGCATTCATTCGTTTTAGGACTGTAAAAGTCTCTTAAGGCACACGTTTTACCGGCAAGGCCTAAGACTTTGCCAATTGCCCTTGCAATGCATTGCCATTGCAATGGCACAAGAGGCCGAAGGCAGTAACGAATATGCCAATTTCGCTGCAACCTTTGCATAGGCTGCAGATGATAAAAATAAAAATTCAATTAACAATTCCCAAGAACATTCAAAGAAATCACAGTACCATCACGATGGTCAAGCAACTACGGGTCAAAATAAAAACCCATATGGTTTTTATGGACATTGATCCATCTACATCGCGGTTTAAACAAACAACTACCTATCAGCAGCAAAAACCTTTCGCGAATTCGACGGAAAGTCGACAAAATGTGAACCATAATCAGGTTGTGCCAGACGGTTACGAAGATTATGAGTCGAAAGCGGAGGACGTTGTCACAATCTTTGAGGGCGAAAAATCCGATATTGAGGCATGTAATTTTTTAGGGGCACATCCTTCCCTCCGTACATTACGGGGTATCTGACTTCGTTAATGCGGAGATTAAACATTTTTTAAAAAACTGCATTATACGACTATACGTCTAGATCGCCCTACAATAATCCCATTTGGGTTGTAGACAAAAAAGGCGTTGACGAATGGTCATTGATTTTCGAAAATTAAGCCAAGTAACTGTGTCGGATCCGATCCCCTCTATTACGACAATACTGTCGAACATGTGAAAAGCACAGTATTTCTCAACTTTAGACCTAAAGTCGGGATTTCACCAGATTGAGCTGGCAAAGGGGGATAGGGAGAAAACCGCCTTCTCTGTCAAAAGTGGGAAGTACGAATTTTGTCGACTCCCATTTGGACTAAAAAACGCCCCTAGTATTTTTCAGAGGGCTATCGATGATGTTCTAAGAAAATACATCGGGAAAATATATCACCCCTATGTGCACGATGTTATCATATTTTCTGAAACAAAAGAAGATCATGTTAAACACATTGACATTATTTTTCAATGTCTTGGCGATGCAGGTATGAGATTTATTATATATTATATTTATATTATATATTTATTATTTTATTTTATTATTTAAAATGCCTTGACTATTTATATTCTCTTTTTTCTTTAAAAAATTTTCTTTTTATATTAAGTTTAAATTTTAATTTAGATCGAGTTTTATTGTATTGTTTTTACATATTTCTCTGCCTATGTTTGCGTATGGTTTTCAGGCCATACTCTCATCGGGCAACTTTTATGTCGCTCAATTTTACAATTGGTTACAAAAATTTTTCATTATTTTAGTATGCAACGCAGTGCATTTAATATTAAGTAATATGGGTATGCAACGCAGTGCATTTAATATAATTATTGATAAGTTGTGCGCGCTTGGGAGCGCTGTCGCTTCACTTTTCCGTGGTCCGCTTGATGCGCCGGACGGTGCCGGTGCTGGCTGCACAGGCTTCGTTTTATGGTGGGGAACCGGTTCTGGCTGCACAGGCTTCTTCATTTGTTGGGGCACCGGTGCTGGCTGCACAAGTGTACTCGCAGTAAGGCGAGTTAAGCGGTCCTCGCAGTCGTTTGTTCATTTATTCTCCAGCTTCGGGATCTCTTTTAAGGATGGTGGAGATTTTATTAATTTTATTTTTTGGCATTGTTATGTATTACAGGGTAGGTGGATGTGGGCGCGGTGGGTTTTAAATTTTGTCGAACTGCTAATTTATTTTTAATATATTCGATTTCGCCATGTATTTTGACCGAGTTATTCCAATTTATTACATTTTTGCTGTTTAACAGCTTTAGCAGTTCTGCCTGTCTGGCTTTTAATCGGTTTACAACTCCGCTTCTTTTTCCGCACATCAGACTATACTCACTGCGTTTTTTTTTCTTTTTAAAATTTTAAAATTTTTGTTTTAGTTATAATTCCTGTCCTTTAATGTCCTAGTCGATCCTTCGATCTATGTCCTAGAGCCTGTGCCCTAGATCCTAGATCCTGTGTCTTAGATCCAGGGTCCTGTCACGGTCGCCATGTAGAATAATATACTTTGATTTGTTTTAAAGTTTTTTGGAGCGACTGTTGCTATCGCTTCCAAGGTCTTTATTATTCTGATTTTTGCTTATTGATCTTAAATATTACTTAGACTAAGACGGCGCGGTCTGCAGTGGCAGCGCTGCCTTCTTTACATGTTTTTGGTTTTATATGTAATAAGTAAAGCGAAAAAATGTATGCATGTCTGTTTCTTACGTATAAGCAGCGAGTATGCCGTTATACTAACAAAGCGGTACTTACTGCTTAGACTAAGTTCCTATATTTATGTTTGTTGGGATATATGATTATAACTGGACATAGTGCTGAATACAGTGAGCTCTCGGTATATTTATGTTTGTTGGGATTTATGATTTATAACTGGACACAGTGCTGAATACAGTGAGCTCTCGATATATTTATATCACACTACATTGTATAACAAACACTTTGAGTCAATTCAATATGTTTCTTCTTTGCTAATCAGATAAATTTTACCCCACTTTAGAATTCTCTATTGATTTACCTTTTCGGGAAAAAATTTTTGGTGTTAGTACAAAGCCTAGATTACGTAACTTTCATAAAGCCAACTTTCTCAAACTGTATGCGAATGACGTTAAGAAGTGTCTTAGTTTCAAAAACATCGCCTCTCTGTTTCGATTGCAATCTGACCTTCACAACTTCCAGTCTTGGTGTGAACTTAACTTGCTAAGCCTCAACACTTCTAAATGCAGTGTATTAACTATTTTCAGAAATACTCCACAGATTGTAACCTATTTTCTTAATTCCCTTAAAATGTCTCGTTGGGATAAATGATTTGGGTGTCCTTATGGACCGAACGTTATCTTTTAGGTCTCTATGGAATTCTTGGGTTTGTAAAAAGATGATCAAAGGAATTTAATGATCCATATACAACCAAAATTCCCTTTACCGCATTGGTCTGTCCTATCTTTGAGTGTGGATCTTGCATATGGTCACTTCAATATGAGTCACATCAAGCAAAACTTGAATCTGTAAAAAAGCAGTTCCTGCTCTTTGCTCTTCGTCTTCTGAACTAGGATCGCAATATCGATTTGCCATCATACTCAAGCAGACTTCTTTTACTTAACCTACCTTCTCTAACTAACCGTAAAGTAATGCTTGACGTGATCTTCATGCACAAGCTCCTTTATGATGATAGAGACTCGCCTGCGTAGCTTTATCAGTTCCTTGTAGACCCACTAGAAATTTCATACCTCTTTCTTCCACGCTGTTCTACTAACTATGCCTTGCATAAACCTTTTCGAGTCCTTTGTTCTGATTACAACCGCTTTTTCAATGTAAGCAGTTCTGAGCTTTCTCTTTATTCAAAACCTCTATCTTATCTTATTTAGTTCGTAGCTAGATGTAGAATTCGGACATTTGTCTGCGTATTGCGATTTTGTTCCGGCGTCTCGAGCCGTACGTTATGCGGTTTGCGCCTCTCGGTCGGTTGGTCGGTTTAATGCATCCGTTGGGATTCGCGCGAAAAAAGCAAAAAAAATAATGCAGATACACGGATATAAGTTTTGTATTGAAAGGTCAAGTGCGCCAACGGCTGGTATAAGTGAGCGAGATAGCATGCGCTCGATGTAACATGCGCTGACGCATAAATTTTGTTCTTTGATAGGAGTGAGCAGGACAGCATGCATTTCATCTTGCTAAGAAAAGTTTAAAACATATTTCATATTTAATCAATGGTGTAGCCCAAGTCGACATGGGACGGCTCGCTTACTTCATTGTTGGTGAAAGCACAATGATTTATTTCGCAATTATATTGATGACTTAATTTCTGTGAGACATCAAATACAACTATTGGTGTGCGGCCATTGAAAATATGCTCAATTTATAAATAATTATTTCTGGGTATAATTATTTCCATGAAATTAGACTTAATGCGATTTCGATTAATAAGGAAAATTTGCTTTTTATATTCCTCACTCAGTGAATAAATGGGGAAAACATCTTATGATTGTTTGTAAAATTATATATTATATTATAATACACATATTAGAGAGTTTAGTTTGTATTTAAATTATTTTGATTTAGGACCGTACACGTACCATGAAACTCCTTCTTTTTTCCATTTTACAATTAAATGTTCCGTTTTGACATGGTTGTGGAACCAATTTATTCTATAAAACTAGTTAAATTTAAGTTCAGTGTTACTTATTTACAAAACATAAACTTTTTATATGAAAAATATATTTTAGACCAATTGTTCTGATGGCAGCTATATCATATACATACATAGTTAACCGTTGTGATAAAACTTAATAAAGATTTCTTTTATGTTTACCAAACACGCTTATCCCAAGAGATAATTGCTTGAGCTTTATAACATAATCAGCCTTTAAGTTATTCTGATTAAATTAACACAAGTTCAATTTGTAAACGTTATAAATTTTATTAGTGCACAGCACCCTTTAAAATTGCGATTGCTTCATGCAGACTACTAAAAACTTCTCTAATGCATCAGAGGGCCGCAGCACCTGCATTATAAGTCGGTAGAACTAAATCGCTCGTGCCGACATAAAGAGAAGAAACATAATGAAGAGCGTGAGAGCAACTACCAGGTGCTGGTGTGTGCCCATGGAATTCTTATCAACTAATGCAAAAATACATGACTCTTAAACTTAAGCAAATTCATTGCTGCTAGCTCGAACATACCCCCTGCGTTGGAGGACTCTGGGCTTCAACATCATCTCTGAGAGGCAGCAGCCGCAGCTCGGCTATAGCTCTTCTCGATTGACCCTTTGCGGTTTTAATACCAGCTACTCGAGGGACGCCATCCTTCCCGTTGATAAGCTGAAGCACTCTAGCGAGCGGTCACTTGATTGGCGGCAAGTTTTCGTCCTTCACCAGAACCAAATCTCCGACCTGAACGCTGGGATTCGGAGTCCGCCACTTTGCTCTTTGCTGCGACAAGGTCAGATACTCATTTTGCCAACGCTTCCAGAAGATCTGCTGGTAGTATGTGACTCGCTGCCACCCATTCAGCCTATCCTGGTTAAGCTGAGTGAGATCAGGTTCGATGAACGTACGAAGTAAAGCACAGTTCAAAAAATGGCCAGGGGTTAATACATCGAGATCTGTGGGATTCTCTGAAAGTGGAAAAAGAGGTCGCGAGTTGATTACTGCTGATATCAAGCAAATTAGAGTACGTAGTTCATCGAAATGAAGTAGAGATGATCCGCAAGATCGATTTTAACGGCCGCCTTCCACAAACCACCGAAATGTGACGATCGTTAAGGAATGAATCGCCAATCAATAGTTTAAGCCAAGCAAAGTTGCAGCACAGATTCCTGAAGAAAATTGCTGAGAAACAACTGCTTCAAATCAGTGAGCTCATTCTTGGCCCCAACGAAGTTAGTAGAGTTGTCAGACCAAATTTTCGATGGTCTGTTTCGTATGCATTCAAAAAGGCAGCCCTTCACAAATTCTATATGTAGAGCTTTGGTAATAAAGCAGAAAAAAATGCAGAACTAGCATTTGATTGGAAGCCGGTTCTGAATCTCAGATTTGTAAAAAAGGGGCCACAGTAATCCACTCCTGTAACGTCAAAATACTACGAAGGTCAAGATATTCCCTTGTGAAATTTGAATGCTAATAGTAATTCGCGATCTAATGAATGCTAATAGTAATTCGCGATCTCCAGAACTGTTACAGAAATGACAATTTGACTCGGATACTAAAAATGTGTGGGTGCGATTATTAAATCTGTTGTTATTTCCCACCTAATTAAAAAGCGCGTAAGAGGCCATTGCATAATCAACGTTCTCCAATGTTTGACACCGGTTCTCCAGAAATTCTACGAAATCCTCCCACGATGGTATCTCACGAGGTTTGAGTGATTCCTCCCATTTGATTTGCGTTGTAGAATCCAATTTTTGCAGCAACAATTGCACAATGATAATTCCTGCAATTTGCTCAGCGTTGCCTATACTTTGTAATGCACGCATATGAGCACTAATTCTGTCCACAAACAAACGTAACTTTGTAGCAGAGCCAGCCTCTACTCTCTTGAGCCCTAAAATGTCCATAATATGTGCCTGAAAAACAAGACGTTGATTATTAAAACGATTGTGTAGCAGCTTTAGAGCGATTTTGTAATTCGCGTCACAAATTTCCAGTGAACGTATTGTATCCACTGCCGAATCCTTCAAGCATGACCGCAGGTGCTGCATCTTCTCAATGTCCGCCACACTTGCATCCTTATCAATGATTGTCGAAAAAAGTGAAAAGAAATCTGCACACTTAGTATATCCACCGCTGAACGTGGGCAGTTTCAATTCGGGTCGACGGGACCGAACGATGGGCGCTAACTCCTCTGGGCGGAATGTCGAACGTTGACCACATATGCTGACTTTACGCAATTGAGACCGAAGCACACCGTTAATTGTCATTATACTTTCAAGAAAAGATTCGCGCAGGGTGCCGCCGATTTCACTTGTGTCTAACTGCTCTAAACTGTCATAAGCCGCGTAGAACTCACATTTCAAGACATTTTATTCGCAAATTAATTTCTTCCTCGTTGAGATAACGCAAATTCGCGAGAGCAGAATAACTTTCTAATTTATGAACACGCTCATACAAGGAACGAATTTTAAGCTTAAAAAAACATCCTGTTTTTTTCGCTTAAGAAAGACAAACCGTTAGTTGTCATGACGAAGCAGAAAAAACATAGCGAAAAAGAACAGTTACAGTCAAGCAAACAGCAAGCGGGCAGCTGCCATAGGCGGGGAATAGTTAAGAGATATTTAGATTTTAACACAGTTTTTATATTAATTTTTTATTTTTGTTTTAGTTTAGTAGCTCACGTTGAGGTCACCAAAATGTTGAGATACTGAGCTTTTTCGTTGCCTTTAAGAAATTCTAATTAAATTAACACAAGTTCAATTTATAAGCGTTAAAAATTTACTTATTGTTTGCCTGCCACCAACCCACCATTACGTTGGGAGGCAAATATAGATCAACAAGCCGAGCTTCATCAAATTGAAAAACATAAACAAATAAGAAATCGAACTCAACCTCTACCACCACAAATAAAAACATTCCAATTATTAATAACAATACCAATGCTAGGAATTGTCAAACACCAAGAATCCAATTAAAGAAGCCACCAAAGAAGTGCCCAGATGACTGCGATGGACCGCTAGGCAGCGCCTTCTGCCACTATATATAACATTGCATGCCAGCAGATGCGAAGACCAGCACCGGCCACTCCTAGCAGGACAGCTAAGGCCTAAAACCAACAAGCCTGTGCGACCAGCACCGGCCCCGTCAGCGCGACAAGCTGCGCCCAAGGATCCGATAGTGCTACAATGAGCACACTGTAGCATGTTGCAATCATAATATGAAGTGGAACATATTAATAATATAATGTAACATTTTGTTACTATATTTATTGTATACCATATTTGTGTATACAACATTCAAGCGCCATGCCATGAGTGCATGACACTGGATATTGCTGAGTCCGCAGAATGTACATGCGCGACCACTTACTTTCCAAGCAATATGATACATCCTCACTCTCCCGCTGAAGCGGCATATTCTTATGTAAACATAAGCAGGTCTTAGCTATAAGCAAATATTGTTAAAGAACTAAAATTCAATCTAAGAAAGACCACAGAAATGTAAAGACATATATTGTCTACCAACTTAAATGATTCTAAAAAAGGAATAAATATAGTTAAATAAAACTAATCCAGAGTACTTGTCATTTGACGGATTGTAATCTCTTCATGGCGACCGTGACGTATGTCGATCCACCTACCAGGACATCGAAGGAGGATTTGAAGAAGAAAAAAGGCACATCAATTAACTTCCAAGCTTCAAGACAACAGCAAAGCAAACAAAATAAAAAGGAAAAAGAACACAGGCCGAAATATATATTCTGAGTGAGTAGAGAGTGAGAAATGGCAAGAGGTGGAGTGCAGAATAAAATAAATAAAAGAATAGCTCACATAAAGTGGCTATTATTTTCAAAAAAAGTACCACCTCCATGGGCAGTAGCCCACCATCGATGGAGCATCAGCGTGCCAACCGGCGACGCCCAGCTGATGCTAACGATTGGAAAGAATAGAAGCCAAGAAGAAAAATAAAAGATGACAGAAAAAATTTTAATATAAAATGAATTTAAAATAAATATAGATATATACATATACATATGAATAAGAAAAAAAAACCAAATCCGCCCATAGCAGCATAGCCCGTAAAGCTTTGCAAATCATTAGGTAGGGAAATGTAAAAGGAAATTTTTCTTTTTTCATTAAAAATAAAAGTTTTCCTCAAAAATTTCTATTAAAAAATTTTTTTTTAATTGTTAATGTTTGATAACAAAATTAGTAAATTTGATGATACATTTGAAATCCCAAGTATGGGACTAATTGACACAAAAACAGTGGATTCCACTGCAAATGTTATCAACAAAATAGAGTCATCAAACATTGACTTAAAATTGACAAATGTACTTTTATTGATGATTGTAATTATTTTGAGCGCATATGTATTGTTTAAAGCATACAGATTACACAATAAATGTGTAACTAAAAGAGCCTTAAGCCATGCTAATGACCTGGACAAGGTCTAAAAGATAACATATGCATCAAGTGTCATAAAGGTACATTTTAAAAATAAAAAAAAACACATTTCTCGAAATAACCTTTTTAATTTGTTGACCAAATAAATAAATGAATAAATAATATGAGTACAGTAGATAACTATTTTTTCAAACTGAATGATAGATAAAAAATATAAACTTTAGGTATGAAAGAAGTAGAAACAAAAAAATTACAGCCTACAACCTTTCCTTGATTTCCTGATAAGTGAACAACAGAAATAATAATAATAATAATAGAGGAAATAACCAATATAACGGTTATAACAATAAAAGTAACAACAATGTCCGAGTAGCTCAGAATACTTCGGGAATCTCCCAGACACCTTTAGATGCCCAGCTGTAAGAAACAGCAAGATTCACACTATCAGTCTTAGTTACAATACGTTTGTTACTTTCATAAATGTGGCAACAGGAAAACCGTTAGTACTTTTAATAGACACAGGTGCGGAAATATCTATCTTAAAAGAAAATTCCGACACTTTTCAATGCATTCAGAAAAATAAAATTATAAACATACAGGGAATAAGTCAAGAAGTAACCAAATCCATAGGACTTACTTCTATTGACATACAAACTTCAAAATATTTAATCCCACACGATTTTCATATCGTTAATTCCCATTTCGCTATTCCATGTGATGGAATACTAGGAATCGATTTCATCAGAAAATACAACTGTCAATTAGATTTCAATCCGTCCGAAGACTGGTTAATAATTAGACCTAATAATTTAAAATATACGATATATGTACCAATATCGTACAGTTCTGGTAACAATTCAATAATGTTGCCAGCAAGATCCCAAGTTATCCGAAAAGTCGAGCTAAATTCACTAGAAAACAGTGTATTGATTCCAAATCAAGAAATTCAACATGGTATTTACATAGCAAATACCATAACAAACTCTCAAAACGCAGTCATAAGACTTGTCAATACAACAAACATAGACCAATGTATAAATATACACAATTTAAAATATGAATCACTTTCAAATTACGAAGTAGTTAAAAATAACCCAGAACACAGAGAAAAAACAGTACCAGCAACATTGTCTAAAAATTTTCCGCCACAATTTCACAATCAACTAACGAAATTATGCAAACAGTATGGTGATGTATTCGGACTTGAAACCGAATCGATAACAACAAATAATTTTTATGAACAAAAGTTAAGACTGATAGATGATGCACCAATATACATCAAAAGTTATAGAAATCCTCACAGTCAGAAAAAAGAAATCCAGAGACAAGTCCAAAAATTAATAGACGACAAAATAGTCGAGCCCTCCGTATCTGCTTATAATAGCCCACTTTTATTGGTACCGAAAAAATCGTTACCAAATCGTTACCAAATTCCGAAAACAAAAATGGCGATTAGTAATTGACTATCGTCAGATTAATAAATACTGTTGAACGGTAAATTCCCACTTCCTAGAATTGATGATACCTTAGATCAACTAGGACAAGCAAAGTACTTTTCATGCCTTGACTTAATGTCAGGTTTTCTTCAAATTGAACTCGAAGAAAAGTCATGAGACATTATATCCTTTTCAACATGTAATGGCTCATATCGCTTCACGCGATTACCATTCGGTTTAAAAATAGCGCCAAATTCGTTCCAGAGAATGATGACTATAGCATTCACTGGACTTGAACCTTCGCAAACATTTCTTTATATGGATGACTTAATAGTCATTGGTTGTTCTGTAAATCATATGCTCAATAACTTAACAGATGTTTTTGAGAAATGTAGGCAACACAACCTAAAGTTACATCCTGAAAAATGTTAATTTTTCATGCATGAAGTCACCTTTTGGGACAAAAATGCACAATATGACGTCATTCAAAATTATCCAGTCCCACAAGATGCGGATAGCGCTAGAAGACTCGTTGCATTTTGCAATTATTACCGAAGATTTATAAAAAATTTCGCTGATTATTCTCGTCACATAACAAGATTATGTAAAAAGGATGTAAAATTCGAATGGACAGTTGATTGTAAAAACGCATTTGAACATCTAAAATCAGCATTAATGAATTTCTTTGCTAAAATCTGGGTATTGCAATAGAGTGCTATTGCAATACCCAGATTTTAGCAAAGAATTTTGCATAATCACAGATGCAAGTAAGCACGCATGTGGAGCAGTCCTAACTCAAAACAAAAACGGACTACAACTCCCAGTCGCATACGCATCAAGAGCATTCACCCAAGGTGAAAGCAATAAAAGTACAACAGAACGAGAATTAGCAGCTATTCATTTGGCAATAACACATTTCAGACCATTTATTTATGGTAGACACTTCACAGTCAAAACAGATCACAGAGCTCTCACCTATTTATTTTCGATGGTGAATCCCAGTTCCAAACTGACACGAATGAGACTTGAACTAGAGGAATATAATTTTACTGTAGAGTATCTAAAGGGAAAAGACAATTATGTAGCTGATGCACTATCAAGAATAACAATAACGGACTTACAAAACATAACCTTGACAAATAATAAAATTCTGAAAGTCACTACCAGAAATCAAAGTAAACAGTTGAATTCCTGCGCACGAAATCATAATGAAAATGATATAGACGCTTTGCAACAGCAAACGTTTAATGCTTCTAAGCCCAATATATACGAAGTCATTGTAAATGATGAAGTACGAAAAGTAGTGACCTTGCGAATAACGGACATCCTATGCACACTAAAACATGGGAAAAAAGTTATAGCAAGAATAGATGTTAGCGATCTGTACACCAATGGAAAACTTGACTTAGGTCAGTTCTTCCAAAGGCTTGAAATGCAAGCCGGTATACTTAAGATTAGCCAACTCAAAGTGGCACCGAGCGAAAAGATATTTGAAACTATTTCAATAGAATCTTTTAAATTAATGGGCAATAAAATATTAAAATCTTTAAGAGTAGCGCTACTCAAGCCGGTGACCCTATTATTAAATGATAATAAAGAAAAAGAACCAATACTGTTTACGTTCCATGACGACCCTATACAAGGAGGTCATACTGGAATTTCAAGAACAATATCTAAAATAAAAGGACATTATTACTGGAGAAACATGACACGAGATATCTGAAAATATATAAAACTAGAAAGATGGACTAACTTCGGCCGTGCCGAAGTTCGTATACCCTTGCAGATTTTCTCTATATAATTCACCAGAAGCATTATTGTAAATTAAACATACCAAATTTAAAAATTCAAAATTTTGAGCTTGAGGAAAAAAATTTTTCATACAAAATTTTTTTTTGTACCGATTGTTCCTATAGCAGCTATATGATATAGCCAACCGATTCTGATCAGACTTGGTTGAAGTATCAAGAAGCATATTAAACTCATAAATATCAAATTTCGTGGGATTGGGTTGAAAAACAACAGAGTTATTGAGGATAAGCCTTATTCATGACCGATCGGTCCTATGGGAGCTATGTGATATAATCCTCCGATTCTCATCAAACTTGGTTGAAGTATCAAGAAGCATATTAAACTCATAAATATCAAATTTTGTGGCATTCGGTTGAAAAACAACAGAGTTATTGAGGATAAAGCTTATTCCTGACCGATCGTTCCTATGGGAGCTATATGATATAGTGGTCTGATCGGGATGATTCCGAGATATACAATGCCTGCACCAAAAAGGAGCCTATGCTGAAAATTTCAGCTCTGTAGCTCTTATGGTCTCGGAGGAGAAGCTGTTGATCCAGACAGACGGACAGACGGACATGGTCATATCGACTCGGCTATTCATGCTGATCAAGAATATATATACTTTATATAGTCGGAGATGCTTCCTTCTGTGCGTTGCAAACTTCTGACCAAAATTAATATACCCTCTGCAAGGGTATAAAAATGCAATAAGTGTCAAAAATCGAAAATAACTAAACATACTAAAACTCCATTAACTATAACTGAAATGCCACAAATGGCTTTCGACAGGGTAATTGTGGATACGATCGGTCCACTACCAAAATCTGAACAAGGAAATGAATATGCAGTAACTTTAATCTGCGACTTAACGAAATACCTTGTAATAATCCCAACAAGGGACAAAAGTGCGAAAACTATATAGCAAAAGCTATATTTGAAGATTTTATTCTGCCGTACGGTCCAATGAAGACGTTCATTACGGACAAGGGAACAGAATATAAAAATTCAATAATTGAAGATTTGTGCAAAAATATGCATATAATAAATATAACGTCAACCGCACATCATCACCAGACCGTGGGTACTGTGAAGCGAAGCCACCGAACACTTAATGAGTTCATACGTTCATACATTTCAGTCGACAAAACAGACTGGGATGTATGGATACGATACTTCGCATATTGTTTTAATTCAACACCCTCTATGGCACATAACTATTGTCCATATGAGTTAGTATTTGGTAAAACTTCGAATTTACCAAAACAATTTCATAATATAGATAGAATAAACCCACTTTATAATGTAGAAGATTAAGCAAAAGAATCAAAATTTAGATTAGAACAAGCATATAAATGAGCTAGATTAATGTTAGAAGAACATAAGATGAAGCAGAAAACATATTATGACAAGAATATTTTGAATTTAGTTGTAATGAAGTAAGCAAGTCGTCCCTGCCGACTTGGAGTATACCCTGTACCAAAAAAGGATATTTCATTTAAACAGACTCCTTCGCAATCCTCATTAATTGAATAAATTATTTCATAAAATTCTCTAAACGAACCGCAACACCAAATGCATGCTTTCTCTCTCACATTTATCAGTGAACGAAACTAATGCGTCATTCGGTACAAAGCATGCTATCTCGCTCACACATTTCAGCTGCTGCTGCCCATGGCATTTCAGTACAAAACATATATACGTATATCTCTGATATTTATTGACCGATTTCGGTCAGATGGTACATATTGGCTATATAATTGAGTCTGTCAAAAATAAATACTGTAGCTTTAATACAACTCCAGTTATAGCTTTTTCTATTTTGCGGGGGCGGAAGTGGGCGTATCGAAAATTTGAAACAAACTTGATCTGCGTAGACACTAAACGGATGTTGACACCAAGTTTGGTTACTCTAGCCTTTATAGTCTCTGAGATCTCGATGTTCATACGGATGGACGGACAGACGGACAGACGGACATGGCTATATCGACTCGGCTGTTGTAGTATGTTATATGCCAAACAAGCATATGCCCACCGTATTGTAGAGTATACAATATGTAAAGTGGTCATATGCCCAAATTTAATAATAGAGTATCAAGCGCATAAACATAGAGACACTTTGTCGCTTTGTTTACATAATATAACCGCCGTCAAGTGCCGCAATATGATCAGCCACTTATATGTGGACTGGCCCGCAGCGTGAGAACTGCAGCGTAAGCACTATGACGTTCAGACCATTCGGTGCCAAGCGCATGTATATGCCTTCTGCACATATATACATATTTAACAATATATACAAATACATATGGCATGCTATATACTCCTGTTCTGTCGCTGCTTTGAGCGATTATTTGATTGTAGACACGACAGTTATCATCCGATCTGATTCAAACTTACTGGTATGATGTAAAAGTATAATTCTCATCTGTTCACCAAATTCGGTTGAGATATCTTAAAAAACAAAAAAGTTTTTCTCACAAAAACATACTTTTTCTGATGAGTGTTGATTATTGATTTATGTTGGTGTTTATTATCCCATCTAAACCAAACTTGCTGGTAAGGTGTAAAAGTAGAATCCTCATCTGTGTGCCAAATTTGGTTGAGATAATATATAAACAAAAAAGTTTTTCTCACAAGAACTGTTTTGAACAACTCACATTTTGACCGAGGTACCTCTGATCTTTCCTATTTTTCTATAACTTATAGTTGCCCGATCCTACAAATCTTTAAACTTGATTTAGATAAATCATCAACGAAGAGAATGATATGACTTTTATTCACGTAGCTCAAAATTTAAGTTCGAAAAAGTGCGAAGAAACAGACAGACGGACAGACGGACATGGTCATATCGACTCGGCTTTCGATGCTGATCAAGAATATATATACTTTATGGGGTCGGAAACGATTATTTCTATGCGTTACAAACATCTGACCAATTTTATTATACCCTCTGCAAGGGTATAAAAAGATAAAAGAGATAATATGATGATAATGCAAAACCAATCCAAATAAAAAAAAAAAATACCTACCAAGCAAGCAACCAGCAGCCAACCAACCAACAAACAACAATAATGTTTAAAAAACATTTAACATTATACAAAGAGGACAACAATTTGAAATTCAAAAACCAAAAATCAACATGAAATTTATTACTACCATTTCTACCATTTGCTATCTGGCCCACATCTGTCAATACCGATGAGAAGGACAGAATGTTGGATTACGCATAAGCTACTCCTACCTCCTACCTACTGTGAATATAAATTGGTGCGAAGACCGGCACCAGTACCGCCTGAGCCCATAGGCCCCGGACATCAGCAGCAGTCAAATAGAGAAGTTTAAGCCAGGCAAAACAAGCCTGTGCGACCAGCACCGGCCCCGCCAACGCGACAAGTTGCGCCCAAAGATCCGACAGTGCTACAATGAGCACACAACGTGGAACCGACAACGCTACAAAGAGTGTAAATATATATGCATATAAAAACACATACCTTCGCCAAGAGCGAAGAAATGCAATTAGGCCGCGAATACGCATAGGCCTAATTGCAATTAATTTTAAAAATTTTAAAACTCAACCAGAGGCGAACACGCCGGTTAAAAAAATACTTACCAAAAACACGATAGGCTATCTACTAACAAATTTGGTTGGAGAATTTTTTTTTTATTAAATTTAAATTCAGCGAAATGTATACATGAATTGTGAGCCAACCACATTATTCTAAAACACTAATTTTTCCACGTCTCTGGCGCTTAGTTTTCAACTAAGCCGCATTTAAAAATTGATTTCTTTATCGTTTTTATCACGAACTAGGTAACTGTTCAAATTTAAAAAAAAAAAAAAATTTATATAATGAAAATTTTTACTTTTCCAAAATTTTAATTTTTCCATTATTGCACTAATGTTCAAACAAAACCAAAAAAAAATCAATATAAGGAATTTTCAGGCTTTTTCTCCCCCTATATAGAGTATACACAATTTGTATACAGTTTTATTGACGTTTAGTAGCAGGTCGAATAATATACATAGATACTGAACTTAAATTTTAGAATAGAGAAATAGAATAAACAATCATAAGGACAGTTTTAAAAATCTGAAAAAAATAAAATACAAAAAATATATTTCATTTTTCATTAAAGGACAAAAATGAAGCAAATTTTAAATTGAAAACAGAAATTAATTTTGATTTAGAAAACAAATGAAATGACTGTTTAAACGTCTACACAGTGAAACTTGCTAAGTCTCTTGAAGGAGCCTATATAAATGATGGCTTATCACCAGATTTGGCATCCAAATACAGCACATCTCAAGCTGTAAAGGCAATGACACAAAACTGCACTATCAATAAGGTAAAACTTATTACGCAGGCAGACACATTCAGCAACATGAATGATGCCATTACCAAATTTGTCAACAGTTGCACAGAGGCAACTTTGTCCTAGATTTTACATCAGGCAGATATGACTATGGGGTCCGAGGTAATAACCGAGGAAGAGGTTATTTAACAAAAAATTTTAATCTCAATATTTTTATAAAATTCATGAACAATGCTACAAACCTTACCATTTCACTTTTCAAAATTAATTCCGATCACCTTGATACAATTTCTAAAAAAAAAAAAATAAAAACATTCAGGGAATAGGCCAGCGAGAAATAAAATCCCATAATAAAATACACAATCTCACACGAATTCAATATAGTAGATACAAAATTAGCAATACTTTGTAATGAAATTATAGGCATTGATTTAAAAAAAAAAAAAAAACCCATATAAGTACAATTAAATAAAACAAACAAAACATGACAATCATTAAATCCAAGGGAAAGACAATTTTGTGGCAGATGCCCTATTACGGATAACAATATCCGAAATATCCAAAAAGACATACAAAATAAAGTCCTGAAAGTCACTACCAGGCAACAGTATAGACAGAAAGAATCCTGCGCAGGAAATGTACAAGTAGATTTGCCTATGCAAACACTTAACAACGCTTCTAAGCCCAACTTATATGAAATCATTTATGATGACGTATTAAGTAAAGTAGTGGCCTTGTACATAAGAAACAATACATGTGAGCATGTTAGGAGCATGGAAAGAAGATTATTGCAAGAATTGATGTTAGCAATCTGTACACCAATGGAAAACTTGACTTAGGTCAATTCTTCCAAAGGCTTGAAATGCAAGCAGGTATACTCAAGATTAGCCAACTCAAAGTGGCACCGTGCGAAAAGATATTTGAATTAATTTCAATTGAATCTTTTAATAATATGGGCAATAAAATGATGAATATTTATATTAAGAGTAGCGCTACTCAGGCCGGTGACCCTAATAGAAAATGTTAAAGATCAAGAAGCGATACTGTCAAAATTAAATAACAATGAAATACAAGGATTTCATAATGGCATTACAAAAAACTTTGGCCAAAGTAAAACGATATTATTATTGGAAAAATATGATACGTCGTATCATAGAATACATTAATAAATGTCACAAATGCCTTAAATATAAAACAACAAAACATACAGAGACCCCTATGACATAACTGGAACATCTATACATGCTTTCGATAAGGTAATTGTGGATACGACCACTACCTAATCCGAACAAGGAAACGAATATGCAGTAATTTTTATCTGCGATTTAACGAAATACCTTGTAGCAATACCACCTAAGACAAAAGTGCAACAACAGTTGTCAAAGCTATATTTGAAAACTTTATTCTGAAGTACAGTCCAATGAAGACGTTCATTACGGACATGGAAACAGAATATAAAAACCATAATTAATGACTAGTGCAAATATCTAAAGATAGACAACATAACGTCTACTGCACACCACCACCAGACATTATACTGACGATTACGTTAAGGAAGTAAAGTTTAGTCTAGAAGTAGCTTATGATACCAATATTATGACAATAAAGCATCAGGCATAAGCATAGATATAGGAGATCTCGTACTATTAAGAAATGAAGTAGGACACAAGCTAGATCCCACATATATAGGACCTTTTGAGGTCACAGCTATAGATAATAAAGATAATGTTACAATTAGGGATAACATTTTAATTAAAGATACCAAAAATAAAAAACAGATAGTACATAAAGACAGGTTAAAAATTTTTTACCTAACTTAAAATGAAAACAGATAGAACAAAATTTCATTTCAGTTCCTGATAAAGACAATGAGGAAACACAATTTTTATATAAAAGGCGCAAAAATATTCAAAAAAAAAAAAAACACAGCTCACGCTGCGGACCAGTCCACATATAAGTGGCTGATCATGTTGCGGCATTTCACGGCGGTTATATTATGTAAACAAAGCGACAAAGTGTCTCTATGCTTATGCGCTTGATACTCTATTATTAAATTTGGGCATATGACCACTTTACATATTGTATACACTACAATACGGTGGGCATATCTATAACGTTTTGACCATTCGGTACCAAGCGCATGTATGTATATACCTTCTGCATATATGTAACAACCTTGTGCTCCAGTAAATAGAAGTAATAATGAATCAGTTTTATTCAACAGAAAACAATACATTTTTCCACGCCTGCTGGGCTACGCTTGTTTTACAAAATTCAAGTAAATGTCACAGCTGCACGGGTCTCCATATCCCTCCAATGTTTTTCAGCTTCAGCTTCAATCACTCGTCCTGAGCGCAGGCTTCATTTTCCGGTGCTTGAGATGTTTGTCTGGATGTGCTTGTGCCCTGAACTATATCGGTTGTCGTTGCCGCTTCATGGGCACCTGTAACGGCTGGAATTTTTTTTTAAATGACTCACCTCTCTGGTTAGCGTTTTCCCTCCTTCTTGCACTTGGACTATATTCCCTTTTCTGTTGACTACCACGTACTCGGTTGTATCAAACGTGGGTGTCAGCTTATGTGGGCACAAGACATTCTTCAGCACAATTTTGTCTCCGGGTTGGATATCCGATGCTTTAGCGCCTCTTCCCTTGTCTGCTTTCTCTTTTCCCTTCTGTTTGTTCCAGCAATCCAAGTCTCTTTCCGAGGATTCACCGACATCACCCACAACGTTTCGAACATCCGGTATCTTGTCTCTAATGATCCGGTTAAACATCAGTTCCGGAGCAGCTGCTCCCGTGGTTCCATGTGGTGTTACGTTGTACACCATGACAAAGTTTTGGATCTCTCGTTTATAATCTTTCCCTTTCGACCACGCAATTTTCAAGGCGTTTCACCAAAGACTTGTTCATATTTTCAACTTCGCCATTCGCGAATTGCCGACCATTATCGGTTCTCAGCGTTCGTGGTATTCCCAAACGAGAAAATATCTCATCCATTTGCTCGATCAGCACCTTCGGCGAAATGGTTTTTTATAATTCCATGTATCTGGAAAAATAGTCGATCAACACCACAGTAAGTCAGATGCGACACATTGCCAAGGGCCTGCTGGAAACGCATGCCAATCCATAGGCGCTGGTTTACCTGCTCGCGATACGGAGATGCAGTCTCTACAGGCCTTAACAAATCCTTCTGCTTCCCGGTCGATCCTTGGCCACCACACCTTTGAACGTAATCTTCGTTTCATAGCCGATTCACCCGGATGGCCCTCATGAGCCAGTTCCAGCACTTGCGATCGTAGTCTTGTTGGTATAACTATTTTCGTTCCGCGTAAGAGTACATTTCCAACTGTCGATAAGACCCAGGAAACTCCTTGTCTCCTCCTTAGTTTTCGGAGCACGGAAGTCTGTGATCACTTTAACTTTCTCCGAATCCGCTTCGTTAACATGGTCCTATAGAATATGTTGTTTTGTACACATTTTTGCTTATTCAAAACAACGTTGTGGGTATCAAAGATTTTCAGAACTGCAGCTACTTCGTCGTGTTCTTCGTTTTTGCCAAAGACGATGACATCGTCAATATAGTTCAGAGCATTGGGGCAGCCTGCTAACAATTCCTCCAGCCGCCTCTGGAAAATTTCTAGAGCCGAGTTAACTACAAAAAACAGTCTTTTATATCGAAATAGTCCCTTGTGTGTAATAAATGTGGTAATCTGCCGACTTGACTCATCGAGCTCCAATTGGTGATAAGCATTTTTCAAATCCAGTCTGGAAAAGCATCTCGACTCCCGTAGTTTGGTCATCAACATGTCGAATGCTGGCAGTGGGTAGTTTTCCCTCGAGATGGCCAAATTCGCCCTGCGCATATCCAGACATAGACTTATCTCGCCGCTTCCTTTATACGCAATTAAAACTGGTGAAATCCATGAACTCGGTCCATGGACTGGCTCTATAACGTCTTGCTGCACAGCCTGGTTTATCCTTTCTGCAATTAGGTCTTCTAACGCAGTCGGAAATCTCCGCATTGGCTGCTACACTGGTCTCTCACATCATTCGTCCTGTCATTTCTTTTTGTTTGGGCGGCAATTTTCTTCATAATATCGGCATCCGACGGAATCACCATTGCCTCTGACTGCTGATTCACTTGCTCTTCAACTGTGCACGTATTTATTATCTCCTCCAGCTTGAGCTTCGCTTCTGATAGCTTCTTTTTCAACGCAGTCTTAGCTCAGGCATCAATGATTTTATCAGCGATGCAGATTTCCTCTATTACGATCTTGGTGGCTTGGCGGGGCACCATGCTGCGAAACATGTGCCTTTCGATACGGCGTTACGTTGCGGTGAAAAATATTCATTTAATTTATCCACCAGTGGAGTAAATACATAATTTTCCTTTGTCGCATCGTATGGCACTAACGCGCCTGGAAGACTGTACACCACCTCTTGTAGCTGTGGTCCGCCGAGATGCAGTAATTTGTTCCGCTTTTTAATAACCGATGCAATTTCTTCTGTGTCCACATAGATATTGAATGACCGAAGCCATTTCTCAACCTCGTTACGCCACAACGATTTTTCTATGTTGGCGCACAGAAATGGTTTAATTTCAGCCATCCTGCTGATTTGTTTTAGCTTACACTTTATTTCGTGCTCAGCCTCTGATTAAGATGATGATTTCGCTTGGACAGCTATGCTGTGTACAACTTCTGCTATTTTCCAAATAAATATTTATAATCTAGCTTATAAATATTTTTTTTTCTTTTCCTTTTTTTAAATTTTTTTTTATCTTTTTTTTTTTTTTTTTTTTTTTTTTTGTTTTTTTTATTTTTATTTTTTTTTTTTTATTTTATTTATTTTTTTTTTTTATCTAGCTTACACTTTTTTTTTGTTGTGCCCAGCCTCTGGTATTTTCCAGATAATTTACAACATAGCTTACACTTTTTGTGCCCAGCCTCTGGTATTTTCCAGATAATTTACAATATAGATTACACTTTTTGTGGCCAGCCTCTGGTATTTTCCAGATAATTTACAATGTAGCTTACACTTTTTGTGCCCAGCCTCTGGTATTTTCCAGATAATTTACAATATAGCTTACACTTTTTGTGCCCAGCCTCTGGTATTTTCCAGATAATTTTCAATCCTTTCCATTGACCAGCCTGCACGGTCGTTTGCTTTTTTCGTTTTTTTTCGTTTTGGCTTGTCTTAGAGTCGCCTTTGCACTCTCTCGACTCGGCCTCTGTCAAATGCAGATAATTTTTTCAGTTTTTTTTTTTTCTCTTGGCTTGTCTTAGAGTCGCCTTTGCACTCTCTCGACTCGGCCTCTGTCAAATGCAGATAATTTTTTTCAGTTTTTTTTTCTTGGCTTGTCTTAGAGTCGCCTTTGCACTCTCTCGACTCAGCCTCTATCCGCACGCGCTATTCTTTTTTTTCTTATGGAAGCCTCATTTATAGCCGTGGGGGGTTTATATATTTTTTTTATATATATTTATATATATGCCGCGTTTTCCTTCTATTTCTTTCATTCCTTTGTTTTTTTTTTCTTCTTTTTTTTACCTCGTCGCCAATGTAACAACCTTGTGCTCCAGTAAATAGAAGTAATAATGAATCAGTTTTATTCAACAGAAAACAATACATTTTTCCACGCCTGCTGGGCTACGCTTGTTTTACAAAATTCAAGTAAATGTCACAGCTGCACGGGTCTCCACAATATACATACATATTTAACAATATATATAAATACATATGGCATGCTATATACTCCCGTTCTGCCGCTGCTTGCAGCGACAGAACTCTATATGAAGACCTTATGTATTTAGGCTAAAGAAATGATTTGAAATAAAGCAAGAGAAGATTCTCAATCTGAACACCAATTAAAGCGGACATGCTCCCTTTATTATAAATGCAATATCTATTCTTTACACTTCATTTATGATGATTATCCCGTCGTCAATTATTTCCAGTGGCTGTAAGTTACTGGGACGGGTATCGCACTGTGTCATGCCTCCCGAGTGTAGCTGCTGAGCACAGGTTGTCGAGTTTAGTTGCTTGCAGAATGTGGAGGTGAGCGTAGCGGTGCAATTTGTGATTGGTATTATTTTATTACCGCAGTCTGCGACCTTATTATTTTCTTCAAAGTGTAGTATTGATCCGTTGTGTTGAATTGGAAACATGGTGATTTTTTTACAAACTAAACTAGGATTTGGATATTTAATAATGAAATGTAAAAAATTATTATCTAGTATTACGTTTACATATGACATTTCAATTAAATCAGCTATGGTTAACCCTGCAGAGTGCTCATTTACAATTTTATTAAAGTCCTCTGAATCAAAAATTACCGGGTTCACAATTTGAATCTTTGCACGTGTGATTACAACATTAATGTCTCAAGTTCCGAAATCATAATTCTATTTCTAGTGAGCAAAGCTTGGTAAAGCTCTCCTGTCTCAATCTGTTTCTCTTTTGCGAATTTAATGATAGTATTTACTGATTCTGTTAAATTATTTATTTTCTCCTGAACTTTTGTATTTATTGATGCCTGTTTATTTATTGAGTTAGCTAAGTCTTTTTGTTGGAATTTTAATTCTTCAAAGTCGTTAAAATCTGGAGTTCCTGCTATAATTTTTAGAGTTGTTCCTAGTATATTAATGCTCCTAGTCTGTCTATGATGGATATTGACTGTTTCCAATAGTGTTCTTATGTGGCGTACATCGACTTCAAGAATTAATCTCGTATGGGATAGTGGGAAATGAACCATTAGAGAGAATGGGTACTAGGAGGATGATTTGATTATCTAATATTATCCTTATGTACTTCCCTCCCCTTTACAAGAACCGTTGTCCCCAAGTCGGCTTCAACTGTGACTTTCTCGAACAAGGGTGTAAACTTGTTGCCAATTCTCTTGTTTAATTTTATCAGTATTTTATCGCCTACCTGAAAGATCCTATCTCTTCTGTCTACGTTTTGTCTTTGTAGGAGAAGCTCTTGTGCTTTGACAATTTTATTTCTTACTTCCGCCTCAAGTTCTGGCGGAGAGTAGCCTGCTAAGCCGAGAAATGATCTTACTTGGAACAGGTTGGTAGGTTGTTCGAATTTACTAATTGCTTCGACTTTTCTGGGATTACTTGTTATGCCACCCCAGGAAACCACAAATCCAAGATATTTAACTTTTTCTTTGAAAAAGTGAGACTTTTCTCGTGATACCCTCATGTTGGCGTTATACAATTTGTTGTTACCCAAGCAACATGGTAAACGTGGTTTTCTATATTCTCAGAGAATATGATTACGTCATCTACGTAAACATAACATGATTTACCAATCTGTTCGCGAAGCACATCATCAATTGCTCGCTAAAAGATTCCAGGAGCATTTTTTAACCCGAAGGGAAGTCTACGGAATTCATACTTCCCGTTGTCTACCGAAAATGCAGTTTTTTCCCTATCTGTTTCTGCCAGAAGAATTTGATGAAATTGATGACTTCAGATCAAGAGTTGTAAAGTACTTTGCTCGTCCCAGGTTTGAAAGAATTGCGGTAATGTTAGGTATGGGGTATTTATCATCGATTGTTTTAGAATTCAATTTCCTAAAGTCGATGACAAGACGCCTTTTTCTATTTCCTTGTTCGTCTACTCCTTTCTTGTCAACTACCCACAACGGGTTGTTATAAGGAGATGCTGACGGCATAATAATTTTGTCCCTCAGCATGTCTCTGGTTTCATTATTGACAAATTCTGACAATCCTGGTGAATAAGGATAATGCCTGGAATATATTGGGGTTTCATCTTCTGTTCGGATTGTGGCTATGACATTCGTGTTGTACGGGAGAGCTTCATTCGGGTCGGCAAAGACACTTTTTCTTTTTCCTATCATTTTCTTAAATTATTTTTTGATTTCTGGGGGTACTTCTAAGTCTTCGATTTCTGTAAAATTCACATTGAAACATTTTTTAAAATGAATTTTTTCGGATCCGGACTGAGTTTTTAATGTGCTGTTTTTGAAGTCCACAGTAGCACCAACTTTGTTTAATAGGTCGAGTTCTATTATGCCATCAAAGGTTGTCAAATTTGGGAGTAGAAAGAATATGTCATTGTTGCCAAAAAGATGCATATGGCATTTCTCTTGGACTGGGTTAAAGCCATGAAGTGACTTAACCAAAAAATTTTTTTCAACACTAATTACGCCTTTTAGTTCGGGCATCGGTTTGATGTAATTTTTTGATGCACCTGTGTCAATCAGTAGTTTTATGGTTTTCCCTGCTATCGATCGTTCTATGAATGGTAGCAGGGAGGTATGCCTAAAAAGTGTACTTCTTCTAATTGTTCTTGTTCATCAATTTCTGACACTTCATGTTCTGCTAGTGTATTATGATATTCTTCCTCTGACTGCATTGTTGAAACTTCCTCTACCGAAATATGATTTGTCCTCTGCTGTTTAGGCCCGGTATATCTGGCCGTTCCACTATTTGGTCTTTTTGGAATCTGGTTTTGATATGAATTATTGCCTTGGTTTGGATATTGTGTTAGTTGCTTAAATCGCGAAGAACTATTAATATCCATGGGCTGGGGGGGGTTCTTGTCTTACATTTGGACTCATAATAAATTGTGATTTCTGTTTAAAAAATGGAGTTTTTATGGGATTTGGAAAACTATTCTCCATAATATTTCTTTGTTCGTTTCGCTGAGCTTTTTCTTCAGATTTTTTTGCAAAGCTATTTGCGAAGCGTTCGTGATTCGACTCGACTTCCTGGACTAAAGCCAGAGCTGATGGCAAATCCTTAGGTCCTGTCGCAAATAAAATATCGCAAAGAGATTTTTTCGCACCGGAAATAAATACTCTTAATGCGTCGGCTCGATATTTCTCATTAAGGGAAGCAGCTAAGGTATAATCGTATGTCATAATTGTTTTGTTTATCAGGAGTGTTAACTTTTTCTCAATTTTATTATAGTACTGAATAATTGTTAAATTTCCTTGTCTTAGTACGGACAACTCTTTTTCAATTTTGTCAGAATAAGTAAAGTCAAGTCTGTTTATAATTGCTTTAAAATTTAATGGTGTGTCATAGGAAGACAGTACCATATCGGCAAGGCCTTTAATCTTATTTCTTAGAATAGCCAGTGCCTGGTAATGCTTAGAGCTTCCATCATGACCCTCGAAAATTTTGTACGCGGTATGCGCAGCTTTCCGCCGCGATACATATGTTTCCAATTTTCCCTCGAAATCGGCTACCGATTTCACAGTATCTAAAGTCTCATTACATTGGATGCCCGGAATTATCTCGGCATCCTTGAAGACTTCTACTTCTGGTACGGACGTTGCTACGTTGTTGAATTCCTCTCGGATATCTTGCATTTTTTGCTCGAATATTTGTGCCTGACCTTGCAGTGCACTGGCAACTGCACTATTGATTGCAAACTCAAGTATCGTTTTAATGTTTTCTTCATTGAAAGGCATTTAGTTTACTATTCTTGTTGGTACTAATTTTCTTTTCTTTTTTTTTCTTTATAAGTTTTGTGTTACAAAGATGTAATTGTAGTCACCCTCAATAATTTGATAATTCGGATTTATGTATAATTTATTTATTTAATTTTTTAGATAAGCACTCTACTTACATGGTTTTATATGCCTAAGAGTATCTTATTCAATATTTGCTGCTTCGTTGAATTCTTCTCTTCCGTTTATGCTTTACTTCGGGGTGGGTGCGTCTCTTCAGAATTCTTGGTTTTTCTTGTGGTTTGTCGTTGTATTTTTTTCGGATATCTTTTGCTGGTTTGTTGCTGATTCTTTTTCTTTTTTTACTTGTTGATTTCAGATTTCTTTTTATTTTTACTTTGTGGATGTTTTATATTTTAATAAACTTGTTGATTTTTTGTCTTTATTACTTTTTTTCTGTCGATTTTTTATATTTTGATAACTTGTTGATTTTTATACCCTTGCAGAGGGTATAATAAAATTGGTCAGATGTTTGTAACGCATAGAAATAATCGTTTCCGACCCCATAAAGTATATATATTCTTGATCAGCATTGAAAGCCGAGCCGATATAACCATGTTCGTCTGTCCGTCTGTCTGTTTCTTCGCGCTTTTTCGAACGTAAATTTTGAGCTACGTTAATAAAAGTCATATCATTCTCTTCATTGATCTTTCATCTAAATCAAGTTTAAGAATTGGTAGGATCGGAAAACTATAAGTTAAAGAAAAATAGGAAAGATCAGAGGTACCTCGTTCAAAATGTGAGTGGTTCAAAACAGTTCTTGTGAGAAAAACTTATGTTTTTTGAGACATCTCAACCAAATTTGGTGAACAGATGGGAATTATACTTTTACATCATACCAGAAAGTTTCAATCACATCGGATAATAAACACCGACATAAATCAATAAAATTAATGAATCAACCCCATGCAGCCAATTAAATACGTTTTTATTCGCTTTTATATATGCATACACAAACAACATACATACAAACTTTCAAACATACATATATGCGAAAACGTGATTGAAAAAACTACAAGCTGAGTGCGAAACAGAAAGAGACAGAAAACTATTTGTATTGTGTTGTTTTCTAGAATTCGTCAGAAAATTTAGAGAGCGAGAAGCTGAACGCTTACAATGTATACCGAAATAGCGAGGCCGTGAATTTTAAGGTTGGTAGCGCAATGGGTAGAGATCGATTCTAGAAATGACGTGAGCGGAGGTTCAACTCCGGCCGTTGGCAAACTCGAATTTTTTCTTACTGATCCTTTTTATGGTTCAAATTTTTTTTAAATTTTATATTTCCAATTTTTAAAATAATTTGAATATGACGGAGAAAGTAATCAATTAATCTGCAAGGGTATACAAACTTCGGCATGGCTGAAGTTAGCTTCTTTGATATTTTTTATAATTTTTTGTATAATTTGTTAGGGTTTTTTTTTTTTTTTTTTATTTGTTTGGCAATCTCAAATTTCGATCTGACAGTTTGATGTCTTGCCTCCGTATGAGTTCTTTTAAACACTCGTTGGTTTTTTTTTTTTTTGTATAATTTGTTAGTGTTTGTTGTTTTTTTTTTATTTGTTTGGACATCTCAAATGTCGATCTGACAGTTTGATTTCTTGCCTCCGTGTGAGTTCATTTGAACACTCGTTTGGCGCCAGTTAATACAATAGTAATTATACTCAATTAATTTGGTATATCTTTATTGTTTAAAAGTGAACCTTCTAGCTTTATTATGCCGAAAAGACTAAAGACTAAAAGTACAGAATATTCTTATATTAACCTAACCCTGACCTACGATCGCTGTATCAGCGCTTATGCAGCATGGATCAAGTTTCGTCACGATGTCGGCGCATGGAGCGTTGGCAGCAGTGAAGAGTTTGCATAGCAAAGCGGAAGAGTATTGTTTCCGCTTTGCTGCCTATGCAGAACTTAGGCCGATGACTTATGTCACCGCCGCAAAATAGAAAGTACGAATAACTAGAGTTATATTGGGGCTATCATATTTGTTTGTATTTTGTAATAGCCAATATGTACCAGTTGACCAAATTTAATTGAAAGCAGACAATAAATATCGAGTAAACTTTTTGTTCTGGAATGGCAATGAGGAAGCGAGATGGCATGCGTTCGATGCTTTGTACTGAAAGACGCATTTCTTTTATTCGTTAATAGGAGTGAGCGATCATGTGTTATGTGTTTTATGAAGTATTTATTTTGGTACAGGGGATACTACAAGTCGCCGGGGGGGATGACGGCGAGGGATCCCGGCAAAACGGATTCGTGGCAGCCACTGTGCCACGCTGCCTCCTAGCGCCTTGGTTAACGCAATTTCAAGGCTGTTATATTATCTGCAATTTGCGGAAATGCTGATGGGTTCGCTCCAGCATCGATATGATTAAATTTGGACAAGGTTACGGTTACGTTAGCCCTTTTTTCTAACATTTGCCGGTTCCATTGGTATCTGCATATTCTGAGTCAATCTCCTCATGACTTTTAGGTAAAGCTTGCACAGACCTTATTTTTAACTATTTCGTCCGACATGACCATTAGATTATGAGCTCCCGGGTGTGATCAGCTATCCCTTCAGCAGACAACACTCGATTGCAGTTCCGCTGTCATCTCGCATGAACTATCAACCAGGAGTAATGTCATAATGCAGTGTCATGCTGCAAATACAAAGCTACGAATAACTGCCAATTTTTGTTGCTCTTGGTCTTAGTCTTGAATTAGGTAATTACTATTTCCACCAAGGATTTTAAGGAACTTCCCGTCGGTCGACTGTCTTCGTAATGTTTCCCAAGTTTGTTGAATTTTAGTTGGTGCACTTCGCTGATGGTTACTTTAGGCTTTTATGTACCCATAGCTCTCTTCATCTGACTGTCATCTCTTAATAAAAATTTTAACTTCCTTTCTCTGCCGTTGTCTTAACAGCTGTCTTACAAATCTATTCGATTGTTTGCCGTCATGTAGTTCTGTATTCGTTGAGGCATATATGATTTCGACATTTCTTACGGTCATATGGTTTTATTCTTTTATTCGCATGTTTGTTTATTCACATATGATATGTGTCCAACTGACCGCACTTATGCATCTTTTTATATGTGTATAGTTCCCTGCCATTAGCCCTTTGCGCTCGAATCGAATTATTTTTCAAATCAATTAGAAGGAAACATTCCCGACTCCATAAAGTATAAGTTACGAAATTTATTATAGCACCACTTGCTTAAGCAGTATGTTCAAAGGACTCATAGCTTCATTTATAGGTTTAAGGAATATGTGAATACGTTTTTGAACTCAAAAGTTATATAACTATTAGAAGAAGAAAAAAGATTAAAATAATATTCAACGTTTTCAACGTTATTGAAGGAATTATATGAAATGCTAAAAAAATAGGCGAAAATAAATATAGCACCACTTTTTGAGTCTTAACTTAAAATTAAAAAAAAATTTTTTTTTTACAAAATTCATTACCTAATAATAATTTGCTATTAAAAATGATACTAAATTATAAACTGGATACTTAGTTGCATTGCCGTTATTGGCAATAACAGTATTGAGTTTACCAGGTCTTGACAGTGATTAATCGGTATTTTCTTCCAGGACTCGTGACTAACATAAGAAAGTGCCTCGTTTCTTGTTGGTTTAGCAACAGCAACTCGTTTTCTTCTATAAGACCAAAGGTTTTCGATGGGGTTTAAGTCAGATGACTGTGCCAGCCACTCCATAACATTTATTGAACTCGTTGAGAACCACTGCTTGGCTTTCTTGCTGGTGTCGTTTTTGTCGTTATCCTGCTGAGACACCCATAAATGCAGTACCCTTCAACGAAGGGTAGCATCATCATTTCCAAGATATTAACATAAATATGCTGATCCATGATGGATTTAATGCAGTATATTAAATTCGGGTAGTTCGGGTTAAATTTCGAGTTCTGTGGACTCCGGAGGTATGATCTAGAGCCTTTTTCATAATAGATCTCATCGGTCCATATCATGAGCCTCCGCTTTTGGGCAGGCCAATTCTCACATTATTTAGAAAACTTTATGCGGTTGGTAAAATGTCTGGCGTTCGAAAGTGGAACCTTTCTTGGGCTGCAGGCTTTTAAATCGAGCTGCCTGAGGTATGTGAAAACTGTTTGAATGCTAGTCAATATATTCAAGTCCTTTTTAAGCTCGGATGCAGCCCTAAAAGGGATGATCCGAGATAACTTTTTTTAATTACATCTCGCTTTTTTGAAGAGCAGTGCTTTCCGTGACCCATTATTTTGTAAAAAATTTATATTATTTAATTGTTGGTGCTTCTAACAATCAATTTGAAGTCAAAACTCTAAGACAAGTCCTTACTTTTAAGGCAACTCTGCAAAAGTAGACGGAAATGTGCACAAAACAGGATGTGGTACTATTTTTATTTTCGGCATTTTTTGGTACCTTTACACAAAAATCAACAAAATTTTGAAATCCATTACATTTGTTGAAATGGTTATACCTTTTTTCACTTAAGGATGATTAACAGCTAGTCAGCTGTCGAATTTAAAAACGCTGAATCAAATTTTTTTTTCTTTTCGAAAAATAAGAAACAATGTAAGAGTGGTGCTATTTTTCCTTCGCAGCTGTATGTATATGTATATTCTTAATAAACGGTCGATATTGCCACGATCGTCCATATGAACGGCAAAATCTCGGAGACTATAAAAACTATGGCAACCAAATTTGACGTAGACAGCCGTTAAGTATCTACGCAGATTACGTTTATTTTAAATTTTTACAACGCTCACTTCCGTCCCCGTAATTTAATAAAAACGAATAACTAGAGTTAAATTAAAGGTTTCGCATTCTTACACACTCAATTATATAACCAAGTTAACCAGATAAGCCATAATTTGTTTTAAAGTTTTTTGGAGCGACTGTTGCTATCGCTTCCAAGGTCTT